>JAQFVV010007705.1:0-64835 GCA_028023455.1 Epiperipatus broadwayi
AAGTTTGTTGATCTTATTTGATTTTTCTTTTGCTTGATAGATAGATAATGGAAGATCTTGGAAATACAGATTTAAATTGATCACCATGGCAACCTAAACTTTTAAATAGAATTGTTTACTGTTGATTCTAGCTTTAAAATAATAAATTCATTATAATCAAACTCAGGAAAAACATATAGGTAAATAAATAAATTTTGAAAACAATTCAGTACAATATAAGTTTACTTGAATAGGATCGATATTATTTTACATATTTCATGTATATTAATGCAGTCACCATAGTAACATTATTACATATAATTCAATGTTTTTGTGTTATGTATATTTGTTTATAAATTAATAAAAAAAATATTATTATTAATATATATATGTGTGTAAATTATTTGTGTTTATAAAGTGAATAAAGGTTGTTATATTAATTTTGTATTTTGGTTTACAAATAATAAGAAAAATCTAATCGAATTTGGATTTAATTTCCATGTATCCATTTTCTCCAAACTTACATTGTACTTGAATGCCAGGTGGGAAAATTTGCTCTGTTTTATCATTTGGCATTGAGGTTTATTCTAGTAATATTCAGTGGTTGTTATGATACCAGAACGCCAGAAAGAGAACACATAAGAGAAACTATCGTCTTTTTGTAATTGCCATGGACGGACCTATTTTCTGTGTTTTTACAAATAAAAGTTTTTCAATATTTTTTTTGTGTTAAACCATAAAACATGAAAAAATAAGCTTAAATTATCTGCCCGTTCAATCAGTTGAAGGGGCAGTTGCGAAGGATTTCCAAGGGAACGATAACAAAATGTAAAAAAAAAAAAGGAAACCTATAAAAAAAAAATGCTTTATATAAAAATCGGCTATTTTAGTTTTAAAAACAAAGATATTTGGTAAAAATTCACTATAATGGTCTATGGTTGTTTGCCCTCTATTGTTTAAAATTTAAACTAAATTGCTTGAGAATCTGACATGTATGTTATTATATTACAAATAAATTAAAATTTAATCAAATGTAAAAGATAATAATAAAAAATAATTACTTTTAATTTCTTTGAAAGTTAAGATTTTAAACTGTCTACAACTTAAGAATTTAAAATAAAAAAGTATATGCTACTGTCTTACAATTACATGAAAATTTATTCAAATGTAAAAGATAATTAATAAAAAACATTTACCTTTTTAAATATAATTACGTCCTATACAGACTAGGAAGTTGGAGACTGCTGATGTTATTGTACACAGCCCAGCCATCTGAAATAATGTGCGTACACTGTCTACAACTTAAGAATTTAAAATAACTACATTTATAGCACATGTTGCAAAAAAAAAGACACCTTATGTGTTCAACGGCGCGAATTACACGCATACGTGTACAGTTTTATAGTTACAAAAGATGTCTGCTACATGGTTAGTACCTGATAGTGAAATTTTAAGCATTGCTGCTATTCTGGCAGAAGAATGGAATATGCGCCAGTTATGGGACGTCATACAAACTACGGAATTGGCCATCAAATGGCTTGCACGAAGACTCCTTCTGAAGAACTATGCCTTATGCCAACAGTGCAGTGTTCGGTGTGCATTGGTGAAGTATTCTACAGGATTAGATGGGTGTAGATGGCAGTGCAGAATATGCCACCATCGCATCTCAATCAGAAAGGGGTCTTTCTTTTTCCAAAGTCATATGCCTCTGGGAACAATTACAAGCATTGTGTATTTTTGGGCGCGTAATATGCCCCAACAACACACTGTGTATGAGACCAGCATGAGCAAAAGAATTATCATTGACTGGGCAAATTTTCTCCTGGAGGAATGTGCCAAATATTTTGACACAGATCCGACAGTTCTTGGTGGATTTGATGACAATGGGGAGCCATTAATCATCGAAATAGATGAAACCTACTATTTCCACCGAAATTATCACAGGGGGGCTATATGGACAGGTCATTGGGTGTTTGGTGGCATAGAGAGAGCGTCAAGAAAGTGCTTCTTGATAGAAGTGGCAGACAGGACGGCTGATACACTGGAGGGCCTGATACAGTGGTTCATTTTACCAGGTTTATTCAGATGGCTGGGCTACGTACAATAACATCAGCAGTCTCAACAATGGTGTGTATCTGCATTCGGTTGTCGTCCATCAGGAAAACTTCGTGGATCCCGAAGACCAAGACATACACACCCAGAATATTGAAAATGTGGATGAGAGCAAAGCATAAGCTGAAATTCCAATGTGGCACTAGCAGAGCTTTGTTTTCATTGTACCTGCACGAATTTGCCCTCCGGAGTAGATACAGCAATACCGCTTTTTTCTCCAACTTCCTAGTCTGTATAGGACGTAATTATATTTAAAAAGGTAATTTTTTTTTATTATCTTTTACATTTGAATAAATTTTCATGTAATTGTAAGACAGTAGCATATACTTTTTTATTTTAAATTCTTAAGTTGTAGACAGTTTAAAATCTTAAATTTCAAAGAAATTAAAAGTAATTATTTTTTATTATTATCTTTTACATTTGATTAAATTTTAATTTATTTGTAATATAATAACATACATGTCAGATTCTCAAGCAATTTAGTTTAAATTTTAAACAATAGAGGGCAAACAACCATAGACCGTTATAGTAAACTTTTACCAGATATTTCTGGTTTAAAATTTGGCATATAACTACCATTGGATTTGCGTGAACATCACGTCACGAGCAAAGGAACACAGGATCAACTGGATTAATTCACATCATAAAAAAAGGGCTAATTAAATTGCACTCTCCTCTCTGGAAAAGAAAAAGGACTGTTAGTGAAGCTTTATTTCGAATTATTATTTCTGAGAAATAAACTTCTCTTTGCATCATAAAAACTGAAGTCAGTCAATGGACAAATAAATAGTGAAGGACAGACTCTTATATATATGGTATGATATTTTTTTTTATATAAAAATGTGCACATAATAATTTTTTTTACATGTATTTAAAAAGGATGCGTATTTTATTTAAATTATCTTTAAGAGTAATATAATTTATTAAATGAAAATGATCGGAGAGATTCAAATATATCATATGATTTCATATTCATTTATCGGTTATTATTTTGATAAACAAATAAACTTCAATCTCATCCGACTTCATATCTTTGGTATCTGTTATATATAAATTTTTCAGTAAAATATCCAAAAGTCTCTTCGTTCATTCATTCATTTTTTTTTTGTCGTTATTGTTGTCGCAACACATTTAGAGATACACATAGTAATTTTATCATTTTTATTTAGTCAATCAATCTGAAATATAAAGTAATTTCCGATGTATTTTATAATTAATATTGCTAATTTTCTTTTATATAATCCAATAAATTGAGTTAATTTAAATATCAAGACTACGCTTAATTATTTTATTTTATTTGGATTGCATAAGATGACGTAGCTATTTAAATAACAAGGTTCAAACTCAGCTTGGTAAGTGAGCTAGAATATAAGATATGGTATGTTTTGCTTATTAGTATTTTACTTTATTCCCATATGAATTTTATATTTATATTTGCATTCGAATATTATATATATATTATCATTTATCTTAGTTAATATTACAAAGTCAATCATTTCATTTTTGTCTGATTCCGTCATGAAAATCTAAATAGATCGTGCTTTATCGTTGGTTCAGAATAACTCATCTTAGATATTTTTCTTAAACTTCTATAAAATGAAGAGAACAAACTTCATTGACCGGTTTAATTGAATATTGTTTTGATTTGTATAAATATCAATTATAATCATATATTTTAATTATTGCCAACCAATTCTATATTCAATTGTTTAAACATTCAAATAAATAATATTAATACTCATAGGTGAATAAACATCCAATAGAAACTTAATATATCTTTTATGTAATGTGGTTGGGCATTGTAGAATTAGAAATGAGCTAATAGAGTGTTGATAATAAATTCTAATGAAGTATTCTATTTTAACATATAAACGAAGCAATAATTAAGTATCACTTTATTGGAAGATATGAATAAATTATTTATAAATTATTTTATAGCTTCTTAGTAAACTAGAATAGATTAATTTGTTTAAACATTTAAATGAGTGCATAGATTTTCAAAGTGTTTATAAAATGATATTAAAACCAGTTGATGTCAATAGAAAATTATTAATTAAAGATTGGAGTAGAAAGAATTGTGTATCGCTTACTGACACGAATGTTTATACTTTCTATTTAGCGTTTATTAAACTAGATATATATTTGAGTCAAGTATTATTTTGTTTTGATATTTAAATAGTGTCTATATGTAAAAATGTTTTGTAAAATACAATTATAGATATTTAGAAGCTTATCTGTTAAGATAAAAATGCAGCATCATTAAATAATGAAGTAGATCTAAATTATTACAATAATAATAGGTTAATAAAGTATATGAATCTGCCTTAGTTATTAATTATTGGATTTTCATTAGATTGCTAATCAAGTAGTTAGCCTAATCATATACTATTATTGTTTAGGGCGATGATATGCTAGTTCGTTGCTCAGTGCAGTGTACTTTGTAATGTGATGAATTTGTTGATGTCTGGAGCAGATAATCTCATCATTCTTTCGTTTCCATATATAGCTTAAACAAATTAGACTTTAAGAGAGATTATTTGTGCTTTGTGATGGTTTATTACATAATAATAGACCCGATTGAGCTAGACTAGATTAATTTAAATTACATTTTAGATTTTTATCAGATCAGATTGATCATCCTAACCATCACCTGCATTCATCAATTCAATCAGTTACAAAATGGCACCAACGTTTGGAGCCTTCTTTCTTCAATTTAGATGGAATACAGCATTCAACAATTCCATCGGTTACTATATATATATATATATATTTGATGACGACTTTATATATATATATAGTAATGGAATTTTACCTACTAAAAATTGTACTAGTCATCTTATCATTCTAGGGAAATGATTCTTTGCTCAATCAATGACTAGGTTGGCAACCATATATAAGATGAACTATAATCTAGAATTTAGTTCTATATCATTATAGTCATGGATAATGACCAGACTGAACCTCACATTAATCATTAGACTTAAAGAAAAACAAGTGATTCACTACATATTATTATTATTATTATTATTATTATTATTATTATTATTATTATTATTATTATTATTATTATTATTATTATTATTATTATTATTATTATTATTATTATCATCATCATCATCATCATAGATAGATTTTTAAATTAGCACTATCCCAACTGCTAGATCATAACCTATTTTACTTTTAAATATACGTCAAAGGCTTGTCTGTTAGATAATGAACCATTAATTGATTGACAAAGACCAAATCTATTTACAAAGGATCTGAGAAATCAATCAAGCATATAGTGGTTAAACTCATTCATTTAAAATTTGCAATTTTTTCCCCAAATATGACAAGCCTCATTGTCCCATAATTAATAATATAATTAACAAATCTTATAAGAGTTAAAATGAATATTTTTTAATTTATTTCACACCACAAAGTAAAGTTAATATTATATAGAGGAAAAAATATCAATATATTAAATTTTATTTATGTGAAAATTGAATATATTGTAAAAACTAAATTACTTTTCATGATTATAAACATAGTCATTTATTTATAATGAAGTCATTTTAAAGTTCTTATCATATTTCTTTTTTGTTTTGTTTGTATGTTATTTTCAATATGTATACAATGTTTTTGTTGTTTTATTTCATGTTTAAAATACTGAATATTAAGTTAATGTTAAGATCTTTAGTCAGTATTTGTGTGTTATTTTGGCATCACATATTAATAGCGAAACAGTAATTTTTGTTTGTCAATAATAAGTTTTAGTCATATTTAGTAATGAAGAAAAGACAGATAAATTTATAATATGTTTGCGCAATTTTTCCTTTTTAGTACATTTATATTGTAATTCATGATTTACTTTTGTATGTCTTCTTTTATGTTTTAACAAATATTGTGTATATTGTGCAACAGTAACCAGAAAACCCAACTATGACATGTAGAACTAGGCATTTATTGTGTAATATTCAGGTATTACCCTGTAAAATTAATGCTACATTTGGAAAAATGAGATACTCAACTGTGATAAGCAAATATGGGCCCAATTGATTAAAAATTATCATATCTTATAATTTTTTTATATGAACTGATAAGCTGTGAAAACAGATATTCACAATTAGAATATTTTTATTGACTAGCAGCAATCAAAATTCCCATAGAAATTTTCATAACAATAAAAAAACAGCATTTATAGAATACTATCCCATTTCCTGTAATTATTCCGTTTATATTTTTATTAAGATTTAATATTATTAAAAATCATTAATTTCTAATCATATTTTTAAAAAAAAAACCAAAGAATCAATTTTTTTCATTCGTTGCAATTTTTTTTTAATTTGTCTTTTCTTTATGCATCTTATTTTATTTTCATATGGTTTTACATATTACAGAGAAGTTACATTTGACCCTCCTCCATTGGGCAATAAAATAGAACTGATTCAGTATTAAATATTGATCAATCTTATTTCAACTTTTGATTTTATTTTAACTTATAATAATATCATATTAATCCACACTTTTTCCAAAAGCAGTTACAAACTGGTATTTATATTTTTTTAAATGTCATCTTTGGTATAAGTAATTTTTTTGATTTTATCATGGTAGATATCTTTTATGGAGAAATTGAACTTGTTAATCATTTTCTTTATTATCCACTAAATATTATAAGACAGACAAAAAAATCCACCTGCAATGAGCATACAATGCAGCAAAAAAACCAAAAAGATTATCTCATTTAATCATAAAATATAATCTACTATTCAATATACAAAATAATAATCTGCATAAATTAAACTTTGATATACCATTACTTACAGGACGTGGTTCACAACATAAGTCTATGTTACTTACTCATGAAATAAATCACAATTATGTCTTGCACATATACACTAATGGAGTAATTAGACTTGAATCATTTTGAGAATTACAGACTGCTCTCTCTCTCTCTCTCTCTCTCTCTATATATATATATATATATATATATATATATATATATATATATATATATATATATATATATATATATATATATAATATGGGTGGATGGAGTGCTGAGATAGTACATTTCACAGAATATAATAAAATTATTATAGTCTCAAACTAATGATAAACCAATATCAAAATGATTCCATCATATATATTGTACCGGGTCGAACCGCTGAAACCACCTACTTATACGTATATATAAGTTTTGGCCGGTTTCAAACTCCTTCACAATACATTTATAATATTATAAAGGTTAGGTGAACGAACCGGCACGTTCGAGCAAAATGGGAGATCTTATTAATAGCTTTAACTATCAACAATGGCCCATCTCGGCTGCTAGATTCAAACCCCTACCATCCAAATACTTTATTTGTTTCGGGGTAAACCGGGCGCCAGCTAGTCTGAAGACTAACATATTCGGGTAGTAGGCTCATAATCCAGCGCTCGAAACAATTCCCTTAACCAGCCCAGTCTAATTTTAATCAATGATATTTATTGTAATAAGATATTGATAAAAAGAATTGACGACAGATCAAGTTTAAATTTAAAAATAATTTATTTCAATCAACATCAATTAAGTTTAAATATAATTTACTAACCAACATCAATGCATTCTAAACATTTTATAAATCCAAATTTCACACACGCACATTTTAAATTTACATATGATAGGATATTTCATGAACAAAGCAACATAATCTTAGACATTTAAATTAACTCTCATTCGAAAAAATAATAATAAAGCATTAATGACACGACGCTCTTCCGATCTCACACATCAATAGTTCCTTTTATGTATGATAGAGTTCATATAATGTTAATCTTCAATATTTACGGATTACAGTGGTGACTACTACTGGTAAATAATAATAATAAAACAGATACCTAGGATTTTTTTTCTTGTCGGTGGCTACTTCTGCTGCTTCTAATGGATTGTATCTAACCGGTTAGATTTTGTTTATGGAAGAGAATTTATGGTAATCCGTTGGTTTCTTCTTGGAGACAGCTGCACGTTTTGACGGAGGGTTTCTGTGTTGTTATCCAGACATTATTTCTCAGGCAGGTTTTGATGATCTTATTGGACTAAAAGGGCTGGAGCACAAGCGTATATTTCCAAAGGCTTTTCAGCAGTGCATTTCTGTAAACTGACACAGTAAAACTAGACTGAATTTCAAACTCCAACTGAAAATGAAAATAAAACGAAAAAAAGTCTATTTATACCTGAAGTGTTTTTGTTTTAATATCCTCCGGCAATAGTGTTGTCGAAATTCCTTTAGATTAATTATATGAAAGTGTTTTTCAATTGAATATTTGATTAGTAGTAGCTATTTTAAAATGTGTTGTTTTCATATCTTTAATTAGCAGTCCACCACTGTGTTTCTAAATACATTTCATTTCAATATTTATTTATTTTTTTAATATTATTCTAACATGCATACTTTTGTTTACATTCTCACGCACTAATATGATCTATTATAATAAACTGGAATGAAAAGAGATTTTTATATTTTTTTAAACTTTTAATTTATAATAATTTTAACTTTTATGAAACTCTTAGTTTGTTTTTTTTTTTTGTTCTTTTTTATAGGAAAACTCCCTCTCCCCCTCTTTAAAGTAATTAATTGTCATTTAAATTCTTTTTCGAAGGTTTGATATATATATATTTATATATAATTATTTTATATACATGTGCCAATTTGGCATTGGCACAATATATATATATATATTATAAGTCACTGTCTGTATTTCTTTGAAGCAATATATATAATCTTATAATTAAATGTTAGTAAATACAGTAATCAACAATTTTGAAAAGTACAAAAGATATAATTGTAACTTAGGAGTGGTTTCAACTATCCTCATAGTCTTTGGCAACTAATACTTTGAAAGATTAAACAAGTAAGCAGTCAATTTGCTTGATTATATCAGTAAATTTAAAACAGTTGAATAGGTTTATGACTAGCTGTAATCTCCATAGTTCAGTTGGAATAGTTGAAGATGTGTGAGGAAGCTTATGTGCTGGTATAAATGTAATTTTATTTATTGAGAAAAAGATAAATATTTGTAAGTCATGTTTGGTGTCATTTAAAGGCAAATTGAGAGGGTAACAATTTTTAATTATCTTTAAAGAAGTCTTTGAAAATATTCAGTTATAAAAAATTATTTAATTCAAATCATTATTTTATATAATATTTTACTTTTATTTTGCTACATTTTTATCTTGTTTTTATATAAATTTAAAACAGGAAAATCTCAAATAAATCACATGATCATTTGGGTAGTATGAATAATTAATATCAAAGTTATGATTAACAGCCAATAGGAAATTAAAACAAAGGTGGAATGGGCAAAGGAATTATGTTTGAAAATGATTGACAACCAGAGGGTATAAAAAACTATGTACATTACTTGAGCAGTTGTTGTGGTTACTGGATTGTTGCTGTTGTTGTTGGTTGTTGTTCTTGATTTCATG
Organism: Epiperipatus broadwayi; assembly: GCA_028023455.1. Lineage (NCBI taxonomy): Eukaryota > Metazoa > Onychophora > Udeonychophora > Euonychophora > Peripatidae > Epiperipatus > Epiperipatus broadwayi. The sequence goes on from JAQFVV010007705.1 coordinate 9,539, forward strand.
TGTTAGTGCTTGTTCTGATTCTTCACTAAAAATTCCACTAAAGTTTTGTACTGCAGAAGTAAAATTTTAATGAGTTTTGTCAAAACATTGATGTAAATCAAAGTTGATCAAGAGTCAGATCTAAAGAATTTATATACAATGTGTTGAGGGATGATGCATCTGGAATGAACCCCCTAGATTTTCAAGCTTAAAATATCACAGGCATCACTTTTCTCTTATTCTAATTTGTTAGAACTGTTATTTTATATGAGTTGCTTGAGTGGTTATTTTGCAAAAAAAAAGGAGAAAGAAAAGAATTAAATTCTAGAGCTATCTGTAGTCTTGAACTTATCATAGAACTACTTTAGAAGTAGGAACTTAAAAAAATTTCCAATGCTTTAATCTCTATAGTGAAAGAGAAACTATTTTTTTGTATGAAAAATTTTGAAATATTAATCAATAACCGTTTGTTAATTGGAAAATGAAAGTTTTAACAAACAAAAATGCTATACTTAATCGTAAACTTCCATTGTGATGATGAGTAAATTCAGAACTGGATATATGTAAAATTAAATATCAGAATTATAAATATCATAGAATGATAGAGTTCATTCAATCGCTACTATATATCTATAAATATTTTTACAAGTCAGATTGTGTACTAAATCATCTAAAATTATTAGATCCTTTCAAAAATGATGTGTAAAAACCTTATAGAATTAAAAAATAATGCAGTTACCTACTAATAATATTGGAGATTGTTTGACTTGACAAAACTGTGCTAAGTAATTTTTACAATCCTTCAGATTGATATAAAATTAATGGAAATGTGGGCTAATATGCATGTGCACATGTACATAGTTCATGAAAAATGGCCATTTGTGTGTCTCCATGTGTAGATATTTGTCATGTGTGTGCATGGATATAATATGTGTGGAACTGGATTAATGCAATTGTTCCGATTATGCTGATACTACAAGACTTTTAAGCATAAAATTTTTATTATTATTATCATTAATTTATTTTATTATGTGTTATTAAAAAGCTTATTGGTTAATTATATTATTTATGATATATTAATTAATACACCCTGCTAACGAACTTATGTTATTGTAGGGTGGAATATCCCTTTGAGTATTGTTATTGTTTAATACTGATGCTATGGTAATATAATAATTTATATGTGTTATAAAGGTTACGTATATATTTTTATGCTTATTATTGAATTTTCACATTAGCAATGTTATATCATATTAATTATATACTATTAACATTTTAAATGGCTATATTCTGGGTTGCAAGAAATGTAATGATAAATGTTATATGTGATGAGAATGATGAATATTTTTTATTTTGTTTTTCATTCTTATTATTTAAGTCTAAGACAATTTTATTCTAGTCATATATGTTAATTATCATATTATCAGGTTTATATATCAATATTATATTGTTTAGCAAGAGTTCAAACCAAGTTCTCCTTAGAATAAGGGGTATTTGTAAATGACCATTGTTTGTAAAAGGTACACCAAGTTATTGCTACCTTGAGGGTTGAGATTGAGCATAACTAACAATTGATGGAAGTTTACTAGGAGATTGAAGATTACTCTCCATCTTCATAGTTGATATATTCCATGAGAGATATGTTTCATATTATAGTTGTAGTAGTAATCAATGCATTCTCATATTTTATATGTGTAGTAATTTAGTCCTACCATATTTTATTGTCCTTAGATAGTAGAAACATCATCCAGGTTCATGCTATCAGAGTTTTATTGCTTTGTAGTCTTATTTTCCTCATGGATATATCTTCATAGTAATATATTTCATTATGTAAGAGATTGTTAACTTAAGTGGTTGGACATTGTTTGAGTTTGACATTTGAAGTGTATCACCTACTTAGGAGCACTTTTTAATTCTTAAGTGTGTCTTAACCTTTGTGCCATCAAAAATTTCAGTTGGTCAAATGAGTTAAGACTTTAAACTTTTGATTTGTCAATTACAAAATCAGCAATAAAATACATATTCATCTTTTAATATTATATTCATTTTAGTTTCATTTGTAAAAAGCAAATTATTAATTTGTCTGATTATGAAAGTGAATGAAAGTTTTTTTTTTTTTTTTCAAAAATAAATGTCTATTTATGATTGTAAAAATATTATTTAGTAGAGAAGATAAAAAGAATGGGTGTAACCAATTAAAAAAGGCTGCATATATCATTGATTTCTTTTCATAATTTATGTTCATGTAAAATTAATGAATCTTTACTAAAATCTTAACTATTCTTCTAAAATAATTATATTTTCCACATATTTTATCAAAATAATTTATATGTTAAAAATACTTTAAAAATACTCTAAAACATTTATTTTCATTTGGAAAATCAAAACAAAAAACTTAAAGCTGTCAAAATTGTTGACAAGTGCTCTCTTTTGTTCAAAATGAGAAACAACCAATAAGCACCTTGGAAAATCTGTCTTCTCCCATTGTTTTAGTTAAAAATTCAAATATTATTGATTTTTTACTTGTAACATAATTCTAGAGAGGATAAATTCATTACAATAATGTAAAAATTACCAGTTTTTTAGCTGATTTGATTATAATTAGAGTAAACTACACAATAGTTAAGGATTGATGTGTAATGCATTTGTATGAGCTTTTCTTGCAATTATTTATAAAACCAATAGTGTTAGAAGCCTTATAAGTAATATGCATCATGACCAGCTGATCACAAAACCAAGTTACTGCTGGAGTGTTCATTACTCATTGTTGGGACATAGAAAGCATTGAATGTGTGAAAATGTATAATTGTGATCTCTGAAAGAATTGAAGATTTTGCTTATAGTTGGAAAATTAAAAGTGTAAAGTGAACATATTAGGGATGGGTAATAAAGAGTGTAACTAAAAGTTATAAATTCTAATGACAGCCATTGGTTAATGTAGTTTAATTACTAAGGGTTGATAAACTAATATCTAATGTGTGGCTTATAAACTGAAAGTTAAGTCAGTAGCATCAAAAGGCATATATGTCTATTGAAAGATATAATAAGTTTAAGATTTTATCTAATGATTTGTTTATTTTACATACTGTTATGTAAAATAATTATTCATTCTTGCAGTGAAGGGAAAATGTTTAAAACAGAATCAATTTAACTAGTGGTGTTATTTCAGTTATGTCCATGCAAAGTTACTGAATGATAAATGCATGTAATTCAGTGATATCTTATTTCACTGCAAAATAAGTGATTCTCTATAGAGATTGCAAAATCCACTGTAAAGATCTTTTTTTCTGTGTTAAGTTTGTTATTAGATTCATACGATGTTATGTAATATTAAAGTTTATAATTTTAAAGTTAATAATTTTGGTTAAAAAATGTTATTTTTTTAATTAAATTTGGTGTCGGGTCTTAATGTTTTTGATACTCATTGAATCCAGAAATCTTTAAAATGTGCAATCTTAAATAAATATCCTAACACTTATCTAGGTACAGATATATAACCAATGTTTAAATATTGAATTGATAATTCTTTGAAAATATGAAATTTGTTTTCAAGGAAACATTTATAATTTGCTTTACAGATTCTTACAGTTTAAATGGCAAATATATGGAAGGAAATATACCTTCAAATTAATTATTATTATTTTTATTTTAATAAATTTATTACATTGTTAACTAATATCTCGAGTGACATAAAATCCCTTTTCCACTTCTGGTATTCGGATGTGCTCCCAGTAGATAGTAATATAGTTCAAAATTTAAAGTTAATAGAATATTTGATATTAATTAACTATTTATTCATTTATTAAAATTTTATTATTATTAGTTAATAAAAAGTAGATATTAACTCAAAAATTAAGTGTGTGTCTACTTAGGATAATCGCTAGGATAGCATTCATTGATCAACAACGTATTCATAAAATCACTAGTAGAAATTTTGCATTCCTTATAAGAACCCTGTAATTATAATATTCCGATTTTGAATTAAGAACTCATAAATTTATTGCTAGAGAATTAATGTGGCATTATGAATTAATAAGATTGATAAAACTAACTATTTATTCCATACATATCTGATAATGACAATACAATAGTGTGGGGAATTTAAAGATAGTAAAGTTTATTAGAAAAGGAGAGTATAGAAAATTTCTTATCAGAAAAAAATTAATTGTAACAATGCTGTTAGTGATTTATTTAGGGAATACCATTGTTGAATTGTTGCAGGAGTGAGTCAAGGTTTCAACTCCTTTTTTAGTTTATTAATAATATTTAGAATGTTTATTATTTGTATAATTCTCAGTGTTCTTAGCATTTATTACCAAAGCAAATTGCAAAACCCTGAGCTTTATCTGAAGCATGGTTGCTGTTATTTAATATCTTTTGGGATATTAACAAGCTGTATCATTTTTATGTTTCATATAATAATGTCGTGAAATTTAAGAAAGCTGCCATAAAAATTTTGCTATCTAGCATGTGTTTGATTTATGTGACTGTTATTAATAAGATTATGTGGTCGATCAGTCCATTCCCTTTGTATGTTATAATTTGACTGGCTTGATTTAAGAAATCATTTTATTTGGGATAGCAGTTTGATATAAGAGATAAGATATAATTTGATTTAAAAGTTAAATCATTTCCATTAGAGTTACAGTTGGATATTTTTTTTTTTTTTTTTTTTATATTATATATATATATATATATATATATATATATATATATATATATATATAAATCATCAAGTCAGTCCAGCCTCTTTCATAATTGACAAAACTCACCATAGCCACTTTTTGGGGTTACAACACATACATACACACACCCATATCTCAAACTATGTACTCATAATTTTCTAGAGATTTGACAGGCATTTGATAGCTAACAGAATAAATAGTTATCTGTAATCTCTGAGATAAATAGTTAATTCAAGCACATAACTATAAGTACGCAATGCACCAAGAACATCAAGAGAGCTAAGTCAATATTAACTCTATAAGCTACCACATCTTTTGATATAAAATAAAAATGCAAAAATCTTTGCAAATTCCTGATTTTTTTAGGCTTAGGGACTGGAAAAAATGAACCATGTTTCTTGAGCCTTTTCTTGGACACTGGATGGTATCATGGCAGGACTGTGCTAACTGCACAATGATAAACAGTAGAAAATCAGAAATTGGGTTGGAGCAATGCCTAATATGAACCTCCCTTGTTGTTTATATAAAAACATTGTATCCCCAAGTCAATGACAAAACCCTCCACCCATAATCAAAAGTGAAAGTACAGGTAAACAAACTCCAACAATCAAAAACCATATTTTCAAAATCATAGATTTTTTTTCAACTCTAAACATGAATAGATTTTTTTTCAACTCTAAACATGAACTTTTTGAATATACATTGAAACTAATATTTTACAATTTATATTTAAAATACTTTAAAATTAATACTGTATATAAAGTGCATAGTTTTTTTCTTTCTTAGATCTGATTATATTTGAGATCAAGTTGATTGGCAATTTTTTTTTAATGGCCATCAATATTTGATCATCATGGCCCACAGTTGGGTGCCAGGTGTGAGTCTTTGGGATGAATTTGGTGTGATGGAATCATCATCATTTCCAAATAAAGAAAATATAAAATGTAATGTAAAATATATGAGTAATGAATATAACGAGCATGAGAGATCAGTACTTTACTAACTAATTATAAGTTCAGCAGTATTGCAGACAAGAAATAATTATTCATTATTATGAATGATGAACAATAAATTCACAGTCAGTTCTGTGATTGAATTTAAAATGGATCTACTATAGACTAAACTAATAATAATTAGCACTTTCCAGCTTGGGCAAATTATTAAATATTAATTTTGATGCACAAAGATAAGTGCTAAACCATCAGAATATATAACAATAAAACAATAATGCTGAGATACTAAAACATTAATTTCATCATTTTTTGCCACTTAGTATCTTTAATGTACTTAACAACTATAAATTTAATTTCTAATAAGTATTAAACTAAATAAAATTTAGTACATTTAAATTAAAGGATACCCCCTTTGCATCAATCCAAGATCATCATCAACTAGATGTCTATAAACACCATTATTCATAAATCTATCTGAGGAACAAATGATATGTGACTGTTACTGTGAACAAGAGGAATAACCCTAACATATAATATTTTAAACGACTCAGGATTGAGTAAATACACTGGAATAACTTTAACAATATAATATCAATTTATTAATAACAATAAAAATAAAATTAAGGTCAGCAAAATACAGCTACACATATAAATTAAGCCTTCAGAATTTGATTAATACAAAATAGACATTTGCTACTACATTGTAATTTACATATATTTCCCAATACATTTACGAATATATATATATATATATATATAAGTACATAACTGTGTGGTATAATAATTTATAAATATAATTGAATTGTCATACAAAAATGAAAGAAATGTGATTAATTTTAACATACATGTGTCTACCTGACATGCATTTATATAAGCACATAAATATATGATAACATAGGGGAATTGTTGTTATAGTTATAATAATAATAATAATAATAATAATAATAATAATAATAATAATGTTGTTATAGTTATAATAATAATAATAATAATAATAATAGTACATTTTAATGATAAATAAATATTGACTGTTTTCACATATATGAGGATATCCATGGAAATGTATGTGCACATTGACCTTTATATTATATAGTTTAATTTATCAAAATAATAGACTTATTAAAAATATCTTTTTTACAATGAATTGCATATTGAAAATATATATACAAAATTGCCACTTATATAGAATCACTCATAATTTAAAAATTAACATGTGCAAAATGAGACTTATAAAAAATTCAAGTCATTTTTAATAATACATAAATGCATATGTATGATGTGTGCATATATAGCAGAATAAATTATATAAATTAAAGCTATTAATTAGCCTTATACTATTATTTTTTATTTTATGGTAAATAAAAGTTTTTTAAAAAAATATTTATTCTTTTAACAATTCTCCATCAAAGTTTTTCTTTTTTTTTAACAAGCTAATCTTGATTAATTATAAATATCTTTAAACATGCTCCAGCAATTTTTTTTTGTTTTCTAATCTAAAAATATTTTTGGAGTTTACTTTTTTTTGCAAAATAAAATTGTGTATAAATCAATCTTTTTTTTTTAGACTTTTAATTCAAACAAAAATTATTTACTTGTTTCACTTTTAAATTTTAGATTTTAAATGCCATTTTAAGAATTATTTAAAATAACTTACCAGCTACAATAAATATATATATATATATATATATGTGTGTGTGTGTGTGTGTATTGTGGTACCTTTATCTGTGCCTTTCTGCCTATTGATATAAACTACTACAGCAAGATGATGAAATCTCTGGATAATTTAGTTTCTACTAAACTATAGATTGGCTTATTGTCATCTTGAAGAATGGTATAATCTGATAACTATTGTCCTATAATCAGATCCATTTAGTCTAGAATATGATAGATTGCAAGCCATATTGACCAGTGTATAATATGTGATATGGCGAACACAGAAAAGCTGGAACTTGTGTTTATGTGAATTCAAACTCTACCTTTGTAAATTTGTAGGCAGTTGAATATGAATGTCTCTTGCCTTCAGTTATCACTTCATAATAGTAGTCATCTTATTGTCATAATTAGTACAAACTTTTTTGATCTACCATCTTAATCATTTTTCCAACCACTTTATACACAGGCTAGAGTCAAAAATATAGTAATTGCAAATAAGTTTTTCTTATTTTGATTAAAAAAGTTAATGACTCTTTTTTAATTAACCTTAATTTTAAAAATAACTTTGTAGATTAAAATATATTATATAAGTTTAAATTTAAAAACAATTAATCTAAGCAAAATAGATAGTGAAATTTTATAATTATCAGTATATCTATTTTACCACAAACACATGCTGCTTTTACTTTCAAAATAAGAATTAATAAAATAATAATTAGACCTTTTTAAAATGTTTAATTTTCAATATTTTTTGTTTTAAATTCAATTTTTAATCCTTAACTATTATTCCCAGTAATGTACAAAATATCTACAAAAATTTTTGTTTGTGTTTATTTCTATTCTTGCTTTCAAATTTTCATGTATAAATGATGACTTCATTTTATAATTATTTTCGGAATATTTCATGTAGTAAATAACTAAATAGCTGACATTTCAGTACAATAACAAGTACCTTCCTCAGAGCATCCTATTTCTCAAATCATAGGAATGCATGTGAGATTTAAAATCATTAATTTTATATTTTTCTTTCTCCTCATATTAAAATTCTAGTGGTTGAGAAAACTTAAAAATTAGTTTGTCTTCCAATAGCTTCTTCCAAATATTGTTAATTTTCTTTAATTCACACCTTTCATTTAAACTCATGGGTTTTTTTAAAAATCTCTATAGCTTATCTTAGACATCTCTGGTCATGTTCAATTTTTATTAGAAAATGTGTTTTATTAAAATTGATATCACAACAAGTTAATTTTATATGAGAATAAATAGCTGATGAATTGGACATTTCTCTGACTGCTAGAATATTTTCTTCCTTTCTAATATTTATTTTATGATTAGACTGTCCAATGTATGACTGAGAACAGACCCTACATAGAATTTTATATACACCATGACATTCCAAAGAAATGTTATCTTTAGAAAGTGGAAATATTTCCTTAAATTTTTGAAGGCAGTGTAAACTGTGTGATTATAATTTTTCTTTAGAATGTTAATAATTTTATAAGTTACTCAGAAATTAAAACAATTCTACCATATATAAATATATATATATATATATATATATATATATGGTAGAATTGTTTTATCAGTTAATCCTTATATATATATATATATATAAGGATTAACTGATAAAATTGGTAACATTCTTAGGAAAAACAATATTCACACAGTTTACACAACCTTCAATAAAATTAATTAAATATCTACACTTCCTACAGATAAAATTTCTTTGGAGTGTTATGGTGTATATGAAATTCCATGTAAGAACTGTTCACATATATTGGACAGACTAATTGCAGAATAAATATTAAAAAGGAAGATTACATTCTAGCAGACAGAAAAAAGTACAAATCATCAGCTATTTATTCTCATATAAAATTAACAAATCATGATATCAATTTTGACAAAACAAATATTCTAGTAAAAATTGAATAATATGACCAGAAATTGCTAAGAGAAGCTATAGAGATATTTTAAAAACCCAAGATATTGAATGATAGCTATGAATTTAAGAAAATTAACAACATTTGGAAGAAGCTACTGGAAGACAAACTAATTTTTAAGACTTCTCAATCAATAGAATTTAAATATGAGGAGATAGAAAAAGATAAAAATAATTTTAAATCTCATATATATTCCTATGATTTGAGAAAGAGGATGCACTAAGGAAGGTACTTGTTATTGTACTAAAACATCAGTTACTTAGCTATTTTACTACAAGAAATATCCTGAAAATAATTATATATACACACACTACTATTTGGTTATATGTCATAAGACACATAACTGTCTCAATATATTTATATAAACTATTCTAAGTTAGGTTTAGCATAGCACATGATCGACTTTTGTTTGCATATCAGATGATGAATAAATACACTTCTCTCTGTAACCAGTAATTTTACATATAAAACAAATTTTAATAATGGCAGATATAATAGTAAATATCCAACTTATATAGATAGATTTTTATGTAACTTTATTTAAATTCAATTTAGTGTTGACAGTCATTAGAAAGATTTTATTAATACAAAATATTATTTAGATCTATATAATTTTAATATTACATATATTTGTTTCAGCACACAAAATTCATATGAGTGAAGCCACAAGGAATCTTTTGCTTACCTTTGAAATCTTTGCTATTAAAGAAAGAGGACAACTAACTATCAAAGTAAGTTTAGGTCATTCATACATCTATCTACATAATATTTTCAAAGAAACTACAAATTTTTATACAATTAAAATACTTGTTTTTATATTTATGCAAAGAATATTCTCTTTATTTTCAATGCTAACATATTAGTTGGAGTAAAGAATGGTTTACTTTTATTTAATTTTCAATATTTTTATATGAATAATAACAATAATTACATTATTCTTTTGAATACCAATAATTAATTTATTGTCCATATATTAATGAGAAAAGTTGCATAAAATTGGAATGCTTTGTCTAATTAATAAATTAATTAAGATTAATATGAGAAATAGAGAATTTTTTTTGCAAGTTTGTTTATAATGACTTCAATACAAGTGATAAGTAAATTATTAATTGGCCAATATAAGTAGAAATAAAAGATAAATATATCCAAATTATTATTATATAAAACACTTATATTACTGTACAACAACATACTACATACTTACCATAACATTTTATTGATTAATAAATCTGATTAAATAATGTGATGAAACTTAAATTTTTCTTTTATATAGAAGACCCTGCAGCAAAACTTTCAAAATATATTGATTTGAAAGTTGTCATGTTAATTTATATCTTCTTTAATCGTGAAGAGAAAAATATTTTAATTTCTAAACAGAATGATAACTCATAAACCATTGATTCTTATATTTTTTATTCACTAATCTATTTTTTATTTATTTCTCTAATTAAAGTAGGACATGATCCTTTTATTGCTTTCTATATATATATTTGATTTTTTTCTCCTAAAAATATACCAATTTTGTCTTTCTTTGTGCTTTAAATTAAGAGAAATAAACAATTTTGAAATAAATTTCTGAAAATTTTAAATCTATGATGTCATAAATAATTTTATTATCATTCTTGTGTCAAATTTTGTTATTAATATTTGAACATAATATTCATTTATTTATTCTAATAATTTGCTTAGCCGTTTTCATCAAACATTATTCTACAGAGTTGTTAGATTCAAGTAAAAGTAAATTTTCTACTTCCCTCCTATTCATCAACATTGATCTCCATATCATATTAATATGTGCATAAGTAATTAAATGATTCATTCACATATTGGATCAATATAAAATCAAGCGATAATCACCAAATATGCTATGCGATGCTGCAATATACTATGCCTTCTCTTTTATCGGAGTCAGGAATATTTCAGCCACAATACCCAGATAAACTTGTTAGCCATCTTACCTTCCAAATCTATTTCCCATCCTAAGTTTTCTCCTATTCTGCTCTATCCTATTTCCACAATATTATCTTTGTCCACTCTATGGCCTTTATATCTAGATTCTCTTTACCTTTTTCCAAATCCAACATAAAAAACAAAAACCCATTTTCTGCATAATCACTTTATTTATATTTATTCTCCTAAAACTTCATTATTAGTACTCTTTCTGCTTGTAAGTATTTACATTCAATTAGCAGATGCCGAATATTTTCCATGCCTTCTTTACATATCTTGCAGATTAAATCACCCACTTTTCTCCATTTATATGTATATTCCCTTGTTGCTAATGATCCTCTTCCAGTCTTAAACAGTAAACTATTTTCATGACTATTATTATAAATTAATTTACACCCAATATTCTGTTTATTTCTATATATTTTTTAAAACTTTTTTTTACTCACCATACTAATTTTCTATTTTTCCAACTCCTTATTTTTTATTAATGTTATTCTATTCCTTTTCACTATAACACTCAATAATTCTCCGAACACAATCATTCCACATTTTGTCTAAGTATACTGACAAAGTCTTTATTTAAATGTTATGTATACCGTATTACCCTACTCACCCATCTTATTACCTATCCTGTCCTCACAACCTAATTAAATACTATGTTGTATATTCTCTTATTATCCATAAATTGCAATCTACCGAACATTTACATTTTACTTCTTGCACCTCTCATAAAACATAATCATCCCATTTCTGCTTGGATTGACTTTTTAATTATCCACACATCTGCATCTAATGCATGTTTTCTCTTCTTTTTTTTTGTACTTTTTCTAAATAATCTAACATCCGTTTACTAACACATCGTTACCATAACTTAACCCTGGTTTGCCATTCCCTTCCATACAATTCTTGCTACATCATATTTATTATATGAAAACACTGTTAATTTCTTTATCAATCTCTTTTTTTTCTTTGCTTTATTTATCAATTTTTTATTCCATTTGTCGAAGTAATTTTTCTGATTATTTAAGACGATTCCCAAAGAGTAATACTTATTTACAACATCTAACTTTATATCCTCCAATAAAAAAATTTCTCCTCTTTTTCCCCAGCATTTATCATCATTACTTTTGATTTTACTTCATTAAATTTGATTCCCATTTCTTACACATCTTCAGCATAAGTTCCTTATCTTCCTTATTTTGGTATCCCCAAGAACATATCATTAGCATATAAACAACTTGATAATATATACACTCCCTTGGCATCTATTAATGGTATTTCTAACCATCATAGTATTTATATTGCTCTCTCCATTTCTCTTAAATACAGCAAAAACTAAATAGGTTACAGGGGGCATCCTTTGTTTTACCCCCCCCCCACTTTTGACTCTAACTGATTCTATATTTCCTAATTGATACATATAATAATTATTTATTTCATACAATTATAAGATCAACTAAAGCTCCATTCATTCCCAAATTTACTAAACTTACCCATAATCGATTTCTATTTATACTATCATATGCCTTTTCTACATCTATAAAAACAATAAATAAATTTCCACCTATATTTCTACTCATATCTATAAGTTATGTGACTACAAATAAACTATCTTTTATACACCTATCCGATCGAAAACCGTCTTGCATTTCCCCCATTATATTATTTTCTTCGACCCATTTTGCCAGTCCAGCCACTATATATGCATAAACTTTATATAACACTGAAGATACCGCTATCACTCTGTAATTGTTTAACTTCCAATGATCCTTACCTTTTTCTCTAAATAATAATATTACTCTTGTATTATTTCACCTATCTCGAAATTCTCTCTTCTGTATCGTCTTATTAGAACATGATAATTTTTTTCCTATTCCCTAAATTCATCACCATTCCTACTGCCTATTCACTTACCTCTTGCCATTCCACTTTTCATTTTCTTCCCTGCCTCATTCAATTCATTTTCTGTAAAACCTAACATTTCCATTACTATATGCTTTTATGTTTGTTATTACTTAGTGCATCACATTTAACATCTTTTTATATCCATTACATACTTACTTAAGATTGTCTCTAATTCTTCTCTAGAGCTACACTCTTTTTCCTCATCAATAAGTAATACTATTTCTCTCTCCCTTACATTCCTTCTTTTTACATATTTCCACAATCTTTTACCCCTATCTCTTCCATTTTTATTAATATCCTCTAAAAATTTACTATTTAATTTCATTATTTCTCTATAATTATCTATTTTAGCCAATATCTTTTTTAAATAATATTTTTCCCATTTGATATTAACATTTTTTCACTTTCTTTGTGTTTAATAGTACATTTATATTCTCATTTTCCTTTCTCTTTTACAATTTTACTAATTTTCACTTTTCTATTTCTTTTATTTTTCTAAATATCTAAAATCTTATTTGCCATTTTTTACTTCACCATAACTCTTCTATGATTTGTTTTACTGTTATTTTATATTTCTCTAACTTATTCTTATCATTCATTCTCCATCCACAGTCTTCATTATCCTTTTTACTTTTATTAGTATTTTCTATCACATTGCTAGTCATTTCTATTATAAAGAAAGTATGATCACTATTACATACTATCTCTTCATTATCAAACACTGCAATTTTCATTGCCTCTTTCTCTACTAATGCATAATCTATTTGTGGGAAATATATTATTTCTAGACTATGTGTATTGTCTATCATAAATATTTGATAAATTCTCAATTATCCATCCATTATGTTTCCATCTGGAAAAATAATCTGACCCAAGATATTTGTAATTGTTAACTTCTTCTATTTCATCATTATTAATCGTATTTTTATTCTCTGAGAAAATATATTGAACATTATTTTAATATTTTTAACATTTACTTTTTGTCCTATTTTTAATAACTCTTGCAACATTTTCTGATGCTCTAAAGCATTGTTTGTAAAAACAATTACATCAACTACAAAATCTAAATAACTGAAATAATTTACATTTACCTTTATTTTTTAATCTTTCCATTTTAATCCATAAAATATTTTTGTAGCACTGCTGTAAAACGTTTTGGAGTTATGGAGTCATTCTGTCAAGCACCTTTCTCAATGTTAATCTTCCTGCTATCCTTATGTAATATTATTGTTCATTTTATATTTTTATAAATATTCATCAGAATATGACAATATCCTGGGTCTATAATTTGATGATTCAATGCTTTGATCACTGAAATGTTTATAAAATCAAATGCCTTTTCATATTCTACAAATCCAATGCATAATGACAATTTATATTCATTGATTCTTTTTATAACTTATCTCATTACTTGGATATGATCCACTATAAAAAAAACTACTTTTAAATTTAACTTGTTTTTAGTTGGTTGAAATCCAAAGATTATTTTAAACGAGTTGTAATTACATTGATCAAAATTCTGTATACAACTAATAAAAGACAGATAAGTCTATAAATTCCAATTTCTTTTTATATCCGTTTTAAAATATTAATACGGCATCATTCCAAACATTTGGTTCATCTTTATGATATAGACATTTATTATAAAATTTGCCAAAACTTTGTGTATGTTTTCACTTAAATCTTTTAAGATGTCGTCCGTATTAAATGCATCATTACATGAAGCTTTTTTTTCTTCCTAAATTCAACTGCATGTCTCACTTTTTTATTTAAAATCTTGGGCAATTCAAATGATATTGTAGGAGGTCCTTTTTCTTAGACTTTATTACTATATAATTCTTGATAGAACTCTTCTACACATTTTGTATCAACTCTTTTTAGTAATACTTAACTTTTTTTTTCTTATTGCAGAAATAATTTTCCTACCCATACCAAAATATGTTTACACTCTTGATACTTTTATACACTTTTATAGCTTTCCTTGATGTTCACAAATAAACTTTCTTATATCATTATATTCAATCCTTTATAATGCATCATTTTTATATATTTTCATATTCCTTCTGTTCTTTATAAAATGTCTTATCTCTGTAAAAACTTTATTGGTAAATTACTGTATTTTTACCAGTTATCTCTGTCACGGTTTTTAAAAGTGTATCAGTTATTTTCGTATTGATTTTATTTAAATTTGAATCATGTTCAAAATGTGTTAAAATTTGAAAACCATTTGCATGTTCTAATTTAAATTCATTAAAATGTTTTTGAAGATTACGAATATCAATTGTGAATATAGTTTTTCTTAATAATTTGTGTATCTAGTTTTGCATTAACGTGAATGTTACATCTCTGTAATCGATGATAAATTCCTGTGTTGAATTTATTAAGAACATTGTAATCTTGAAATTTGTATTTTCTGTTAATCCAAATATAATTTAATACTGCCATATCTTCTTTTGGATGCTTCAATATCCATTTCCTTTTAACATTTTTCCCAACAAAAAATTCATATAAAGTTTTTTTGCCTCTGATAACTCCGTAAATCTCTGTTCTTCCTCATTTCTATCACTATACCCAAATTTACTGTAGCACTTTCATCGGTGTTTACTAATTCTAACATTAAAGTCTCCAATAACAATTTTAAAATGTTGTTTGGTCTGATCAAATACTTTTTGTACAACCACGTAAAAATTATCTACTTTTTCATTACTATGAGAACTTATTGCGGCATAAACGTCAATTATCCTGATTTAGTATCTGCTCTTAAGTTGAATAACTAATCTTGCCACTCTGTCAGACACACCATCTACTTGCAATGATCTTTTTCCGCTTTTTATTTATAATGAATCCTACTTCAGTTGCATTTTCAATTGTTGTGCCTTTGTAATATAGTACACGTCCACTTTGTAATTCATTGTCTCTTCATCCTTTTTTCTAATTTCACAATGTTCACTAATATCGCCATTTAATTTGAGACAGTTCTTTTCCAATTTTTGCAATATTTCTTTATTTAAAAATGATCTGCAGTTATAAGTACATAAATAAAAATCAATCTTCAAATGGCAGCCTAGGTCTGCAATCAGTGGATTCTTAGAACAATCCACCTTTGCCAACAATTGTTGTCCTGGCTAGTGACTTTACAGGCTTCTGGAAATAAGGTCCATGATTTATTTTTGTCTGTCATAGTTTTAAAATATATTAAAAAAATTATTCCCCACATACATTTATTCCACCTTCAAGAAAACTCAAAACATATTTCAATTAAGAACTGAGAAAAAGATCATGGTGTTTCTTGATCTTAAATAACATTGGTCAGCATTGTGGGTTTATTTTGTTTTTCAGCCAATAAGCACGCTGGCTGTTGGTGAGTAGCCTATCCATGTTCATATAATAACAGCTTCAATGGCAAAAACATATGGAATATACATTATAAATTTTCACTGCTTTGTTTATTTAATGTCTCAAGAATCAAAGGGTCTCCTTTCTGCAGCTAGACACATAAATTATTATTTAATATACTGTTTTTCAAAATTAATATTTGTTAAATAGTAGTTTTATAGATATTAAAATTTTATATGGAAAGCTTTGGCAAATTATATTTTTATAAAGAAAATAAAATATTATTATTATTATTATTATTATTATTATTATTATTATTATTATTATTATTATTATTATTATTATTATTATTATTATTATTATTATTATTGTTGTTGTTGTTATTATTATTATTATTATTGTTGTTGTTGTTGTTGTTATTCATGTAAACTGAATTATGTAATGTTGAATAATAACTGTCAATGTTCCAATTGTCTACTATTGTGTGTTTAGGCACTTATGTAGGTCATGTCATAGCTGATGATGTGATAATTAAATGAAATTATTATTATTATTAGCCATAAGCATTGGATATCTGATTTGTTTGTGAATAAAATTTTATTCATATATCCTTTCAGCTTTCTTGTTGATTAATAAATATTATAAAATAATCATTATTTGAAGAGAGATTTGTATTAGTCCTATCTACATATTTTACTCTAAATTTTCTATTCAATTCATTGAAAAATATAATAGAAAATGAGGAAAACTTCTCCCTCAATCTTATAATCTTAGAAATCCATGTTTTTGATTTACTAACTTTTAAAATATATGATTAAACCTCTGTTAAATTTTTAAATCAGGAAATATTAAAAATGTTTATTTCCATTTGTCACTTAGTTCAATAACTGTTTCCTCTACTATTTTTTATTCAACAATCACTCTTTTTTACCAATCAAACAATCGTTTCAAAAAACGTTTTATTGATTTTCCACATTCTGCCTAGTGTTTCTTTAAAATAAACTCTTTTACATAAATAAATACAAAAAATAATGTTTTATAAATTGTAACAATAATTATTAACATTTAAGAACAAACATTACTCTTTTTTTATTATTTATTATAATATAATCAATAACAAATAATAATATTATTAATGTAATAAATTATTTAAATCTTGATGTGTGTAATTTTTAATTTGATGATTTGTTTATCTATTATTACACATGCACGCTTATCATGTATTGATCAAATTGTTTATCCATAGCGAAGACAAATCATAAATCTTTATTAATTGTATTTTATATAATTTTTAAACAATAATATAGAACATTTATTTTGTTTTTAGGCTATATCAGTCAGTCTATAGCCATCCTAATTAAAATGATTTTCGTTTTTAAAAAAATATATACTGGTTTTGTCCAATGTGTACTTTTATCTACATGTTACCTTGTCTGATTAATTATTCATTAATTGTTCTATATTAAAAAAAAAATTAAGTATCTTTAATTCCAAAAATAAAGATTAATATCAATAATATTTTATAAATATTTTTAAAAAATTAACACTTTCATTTTTCATTAAATGATGAAAAGTAAAAAAAATTATATCATCTATTTGCTCTAACGGGTATTCTACAAGACCTTCAAAATATTTTATAGTTATGAATTTAATCACTGGATTATAATTTCCAGACACATCGTCAGAAATCTTTTTTTTATTATTGGTTGTATCTCAGTTCTTACAATTTCTGGGTGAACATCTGTAATATCTTTTTTTTAGGTAATGGATTTGGCTGTGTAATATCTATGTCGCTTTTTGGTATGATATTTTCAAAATTATCTTTTCACTCAAAGCCTACATCTGATCCATACGTAGGGATAGAATTTTTCACAATGTCATAGTAATAAGATTCTTCTTTACTATATAATTCCTTTACTTTATCTATAATTTGGTTTTCTATATTGTGATCTACTTTACACACTTTTACAATTAGTTGGCTTATTTTATTTTTTAATAATGTCCAATTATTTATGTATTTTTTCATCTGTTGGTTGAGATACAATTCTAACTTCTGTACATCTTTAATGGTTTTATGTTTCTTATTAAGATGACTATTTATCATTAACATTAACTTTTCTTCAAAAGTCTGTTGAGAAATGTATATTTTTTTTATTTGATTACTTAATCGATCATTATTCACTTTTATTTCTGTTCGAATGGCTAATAAATTATTTTCCGTTTTTATGGTTATTTTCTAGATAATCAATCCATATTGTTTCGGTTTTAGTCATTTGCTGGGAATTTCCCATAACTTACCTCAATTAAATTATAAGTTGTCTAGAACTTTTTGACAACTTATTAAATCTTTTTTTAAACTTGATTACTTGTTTTATATTTTTTCGTATCCATCACTACTATGTTTTTACGAACTTTCTTTAATTTTTCTTCGAAGTCGATTTTTAAATTCTGAAACTTTTGTTTGAAACATTGTTGAATTCTTTTTAAATCGAAATTTGATAATCTCCTTTATCACTTATACCAGTGAAATTTACTTCACATTTTGTTTTTATGTTTATTTTATTTTCTAATTTCTCTAATTTTTAGTGCAATTTCAGTATTTAGAATAATTTAAAATCTATTTTTGCGATATTTTTTATCTCATTTCATTTTTACACTATTTTCTTATTTATTTACATTATTTTCTTCAAATTTCAATAAGAGTTGAAAATATTTTTGTAGTCAATTAGAACTCTGATTTTTCTGTCAAGTGACTAAAGTTTCTCTTTTTCATTTTAAATAAAGTTATTTCATGATTAATAAATTAGCAGAAGAAAAAGATTGAAATCCATCATTTCATCAAGTAAAATTCAATCGAGAACCAAATGAATATATTTAAAATAAACACATCTCTCTTAAAATTTCTTTATATTTTTTAACTTTTAACTGTTATTTATTAATTATGTTTTTTTATTTTATGAATGTACTTTCCCAAATTAAAAAAATTATTACATCTTATAGCCTTTTGTCTGATTTTTTGGGTGGTTTGTTTCATCATGTTACTATAATTTTTTATCAAATGCATGTCACTGTCATCTGTCCCAAAATGTTATACATTCATTAGACTCAATAAACCTCATATTATTACACTAATGGTGGTCGTCAATAAAATAATAAAGTTCTTTGGCAATATATTTCAAATAATAATGTGTATCATTTATATCTCACTCTTTTAATGAAAAATCAAGAATAACTATCAGTTGAAATCCTAGATACAATTTTCTAAATAGCAACAATATGTATTCTACATTTAGTAAATAATAAATATAAATATGTAGTATTGTACCGGTCGAAAATGTATGTCCATCAAACAAGACTCAGCATCTGAGCAAAAGTACTTCGAATTCGATCATGCCTGAAATACACAGGTCAGAAGCAATCATGGATTCTAACCTATTTGTCCATTTTCTAAATCTATAACACTAAGAACAATATATCTGATGATACAGAAAAATTTAATCATTCCAGTCCTGGAGACACAGGGAGAAGCATGATATTTTATTGATGGTGATGATGAACCTGCTCATATGTGTGTGAAAACTCAAGTGATCCAATATAACAGATATTAATTATAGAATATTATCTTTAATTAAACATAAAATAATAAGAGAATAAGAATGATTCGAACAACTGGATTATATATATACATATATATAATAGTGATCAGGGTGATCATATAGTCTTACCATATCTGCGCTACAGGCTGCCATCAGGCTATTTGAATCTGAAAAATTTATGTAGTAGACAGATATGTGCTGTTAAGATCTTTTACATATATATTTTATTCCCACCATCAGCCCATGCCACTAGTTCAGTGAGACGCATAGATTTATAAATATAAATTTTTATTTAAAAATATTTTCAATATTAAAAAAATAAAAGAAGCCACTGCCAGTAATAACACACACAAACATTTATTAAACAGATTTAGATTCATTTTAGTATCACTTTTACTTTAAAATTTAACTTACATTTTGACTTTTATTTTAGAATTTAATTTATGTTTTAACTTTTATTTTAGAAGTTCGCACAGATGAACTTAATATTTTATTAGAGTGTCGAGTATGAATAGACTACATAGATTGCATCTGAAAAGAAAATATTCTATCCCTGATTTAACCTTAGGCCAAAAGTTCACAGTCAAACCAATGCCAATCTCTCTGATATATCGAATTATTCAATGCAGCATGAATACAACAGCACAATACCATACTGTCAGGAATGCACATCTGAACAGCATGGTTATAGAAAAGAAATTGTCTCTCATACAGTACAGGAATGTTATATCTGTCTGGCGAGAAGAACAATAAAAAAAACTCCATAGGAAGGGATTGTGGTCCTTTTTACCATCTTACTATCCCATTCCATAGGCTAAAGAGGTGATCCAAAGAGCAGGAAATACATCTGCTTCCGATGGTCAGGACAAAATGGGCCTTATTTTTCCCAAGTGTGGCATATCATGTGATTCTGCCTGTAGCAGATCTCATACTACATTTACTAATTACACCAATATATCCAATCAATTAACCCAATTTAACTACAAAACAAATAACTTAAGATTAACCCTCCCTTAATTAAACTAATATAACTTTACAAATCTATGCAGCCATTCATGTCCGACTTAAATTTAACATTTATTAAAAGTTGTTTAACAAAAAAAAGTCATAATAAAAACTTAAAAGAACAAAAAAATAAATTAATAGAAATGATTTTTAAAAAAAAATACATTCAATAAAATAATTAATAAATAATTTAGTCAGATAGGAAATTCTACTTCTATTTAAATATTGAGAAGTTTAGAATTTAGAGTTCTTATGGTTTTCAAATTAATGTTCATTAGAATTCATAAAGTTCTTACAGTTTTAGAAAAGTTCATACTTTACAGTTGCTTGCAATTTGGGATCCAGTGTTAATTCCCCTGATGTCCTGTGGTCCACAATATAGGAAAACAATTGGTCATTTCTTTTTCTTTTCTTTTTTTTTAGCAAAACTGAAGGGATTGAAGAGTGTGTCTTTTCAATCCCTTCTCCTTCAACTCTCTCCACACTAACACATAAGCTCACCTCTGCTTTCACATCTCTATCTTTTTTTTTATTATTTCCAAATTTTTCCTTTTATTGAAAACTTTCGTATCCAGTGGACATTATGTCATGACGATCATGATCCTTTTGTTGAGGTCAATTTTCTGAGGGATTTCTTTTATTGGCTATTAGTTTCTATTGTTTTTTATCTCCTATCTGACCTTTACTTATACATTTTGAAATGCCCAAGGGCTAGTTTACTTTTAACTAATTAAAATAATCATTTCCATTTTACACAATAGCATTAATTAAATTTGTATGTTCTTAAAGATATATTTTTATCTTTAAATCTTTTTAAGTTTTGTTGAAAATTTAGCTTTAAAACTTTTTTTAATAAAGTTTTCTTTTAATAATTTTTCATCTGTGCAATTTTATAAAGTTTAGATGACTTTTAACTTTCAATTTGTATTTCTTAAAAAAAAAGTTCTTATTTGCCAACTTTTCTTTTTAATGTCTAATTTTTAAAATAAATAATATAGCAGCATATGTGCCCATTACATATCAGTAAACTTGCTTAAAAAAAATAAACAAAAAAAAATATTTTACTTAGGGTTAGTAATTATGGTACACGATTAATGAAAATTTGATTAGTAATTCTACAAAAAGACTATATACAAAAACAATGTTGACTATCATTTTCCTATGAACCATCAAGGTTTACCCTCCCCCCCCCAAAAGTTCCTTTTTCTCTACATTTTATTTTTAAACACAGGGCATGACAAGCAAATTATTTATTTTGGAAGGTTGCATTGAAGTAAATACGTTTAAAAGATAATGGGTTTGTACGTGTATATTTGCAGCACAATTATATATACCACCAACTTATTTATGATTAAATGAAATGCTTAAATAGGGTTACACTAAAGTAAATTCCCAAAGGACACTCATCATAAGGTATCACATTTATAATCATAAACTTACATGGCTGTGCGCGCCTATACACATTAATGTGTAATATATATTAACAAAAAAAACATATTAATTGCAACCTTTTGACTTTTTCTTTTTAAAAAAATACAATTTAAAATTATTAATATATTTTCTTACTCGTTTTTAATATATGTGCTATTTCTGACTGGTAGTGCTTTTATAAGATTTAATAATATACGGTAGATAAAAACATTTCATTAAAAAAATTACTCAGGGTACTCATGGTTAAAGTGTATTGGTCCACATTGGGTGGCCAATTATAATGGTTGGGATGTTAGTGGAAGTTTAAGTCTTACCGTATCTGCACTACAGGGCACCACCAGGCTATTTGAACCTGGAAAATTTATACAGTAGGCAGATACGCACTGTTAAGATCTTAATTTTACATATATGTTTTATACCAACCATCAGCCCATGCCAATATCTCAGTGAGGTGCAGAGATTTATAAATATAAATTCTTATTTAAAAATATTTTCAATATTAAAAAAATAAAAGAAGCCACTGCCAGTAATAACACACACAAACATTTATTAAACATATATAAGATTTACATTCATTTTAGTATCACTTTTTCTTTAAAATTTAACTTATATTTTGACTTTTATTTTAGAATTTAATTTATGTTTTAACTTTTATTTTAAAAGTTTGCACAGATGAATTTAATATTTTATTAGAGTCTCGAGTATGAATAGACTACATAGATTGCATTTGAAAAGAAAATATTCTATCCCTGATTTAACCTTAGGCCAAAAGTTTGCAATCAAACCAAAGCCAATCTATCTGATATATCAACGTATTTAATGCAGCATGAATACAACATTACAATACCATATTGTCAGAAATGCACATCTGAACAGCATGGTTATAAAGAAGAAATTGTCTCTGATCCAGTACAGAAATGTTACATCTCTCTGGTGAGAAGAACAATAATAATAAAAAACTCCATAGGAAGAGATTGTGGTCCTTTTTGCCATCTTACTATCCCATTCCATAGGCTAAAGGGGTGATCCAAGGAGCAGGGAATATGTCTGTTTCCAATGGTCAGTACAAAATGGGACTTATTTTTCCCAAGGGTGGCATATCATGTGATCCTGCCCATAGCAGATCTCATACTACATTTACTAATTACACCAATATATCCAACCAATTAACCCAATTTAACTACAAAACAAATAACCTAAGATTAACCCTCCCTTAACTTTACAAATCTATGCAGCCATTCATGCCCGACTTAAATGTAACATTTATTAAAAGTTGTTTAACAAAAAAAAGTCATAATAAAAACTTAAAAGAACAAAAAAATAAATTAATAGAAATTATTTTTTAAAAAAAATACATTCAATAAAATAATTAATAAATAATTTAGTCAAATAGGAAATTCTACTTCTATTTAAATATTGAGAAGTTTAGAATTTAGAGTTCTTATTGTTTTCAAATTAATGTTCATTAGAGTTCATAAAGTTCTTATGGTTTTAGAAAAGTTCATCCTTTACAGTTGCTTGCAATTTGGGATCCAGCATTAATGCCCCCGAAGTTCTGTGCTCCACAATATAGGAAAATGATTGGTCATTTCTCTTTCTTTTTTTTTTAGCAAAACTGAAGGGATTGAAGAGTGCATCTTTTCAATCCCTTCTCCTTCAACTCTCTCTGCACTAACACATAAACACATGTCTGCTTTCACATCTATCTTTTTTTCATTATTTCCAAACTTTTCCTTTTATTGTAAACTTTTGGATCCAGTGAACATTGTATCATGATGATGATGATCCTTTTGTTGAGGACTGTTTCCTGAGGGATTTCTTTTATTGGCTATTAGTTTCTATTGTTTTTTCTCTCCTATCTGACCTTTACTTATACATTTTGAAATGTCCAAGGGCTAGTTTACTTTTAACTAATTAAAATAATCATTTCCATTTTACACAATAGCATTAATTAAATTTGTACATTCTTGAAGATATATTTTTATCTTTAAATCTTTTTAAGTTTTTGCTAAAAATTTAGCTTTAAATTTTTTTCTTTTTTTAATAAAGTTTTCTTTTAATAATTTTTCATTTGTGTGATTTTATAAAGTTTAGATGACTTTTAACTTTCAATTTTTATTTCTTAAAAAAAAATTTTTTTTGCGAACTTTTCTTTTTAATGTCTAATTTTTAAAATATAATGTAGTGGTGTATGTGCCCATTACAATATATATATATACCTGGGTCTCTTTTTACGTGGACTTATTTAACACGATTTTGAAGTTACGCGATTCGTCTTTCACCGGAAGTCGAAGTCCCATAATGCGCTATTACTTTAAATAATAAATTCTGCGCACTTACGTTGTATTGAAAGTAATAGCACATTATTGGAAGTCAACTTTCATCTTAGTAATTTCAATATTTTCAGTGCTTTATAATAGTAAGATTTTATGAATAATGAAATTAAAATCATGATTTTCACATTTTATGTATACACACATTAAATTTTACAAGATTATAACTTAAATTTGTTCAAACATTGTGCGTGTTAATTTTTATTTTAAATCACATTCTGTTTTTGCTTTTTAAAAAAGAACATAATCAATTATTAATCATTTAGTGTCCACAAGTTTATTTTTAAAAGGTCAGTAATAGCAGTGGATACAATTAAAATCTGATTTTTAATTGTAATTAACAATTTAAAAATTACTTACGGGCGACTTGAAATTAATGTGATGTAAAACGAAATTTGATTTTTAAACGGAATTGAAAATT
Organism: Epiperipatus broadwayi; assembly: GCA_028023455.1. Classification (NCBI taxonomy): domain Eukaryota; kingdom Metazoa; phylum Onychophora; class Udeonychophora; order Euonychophora; family Peripatidae; genus Epiperipatus; species Epiperipatus broadwayi. The sequence continues at coordinate 34,726 of JAQFVV010007705.1, forward strand.
AAAGACAAAGATAAGAATTTAATTTTTAGTTGTTAGTTTTAATTAAATTTTTCCTAGAAGTGGTGAATAAATGTTCTTTTACTATCATAAGTCTAAGTTCATAAACAATTAATAAAATCATCATTGTGATCAACAGAAAACCATTAACACAACATGAGAGTGAACTTGGTGCTAGTTATATTTCCTCTTGTGAGAATAATTGCTGAGATATTCTTGACTTCATTTAAGGAGAAGCCAAATACATCACATCACATGAGAATCTGATTTTTTACTAGTTTGCAAATGAACGTCTTTTTGGGCAAATAGCGATAATAATTAAAAAGTGTATAAAAAAATTTAAATTACTGTACTATAAATTATGCATAAAAATATATTATTTTGAATAAAATTAAATATTATAGTTTAAAAAAAGTTTGTGTTGTATCATTTTTTTTCAAATTTGAAATTTTTTATTAGTCATATATTATTTCCTTATTTTTTTTTGCACGAATTTTAAAGTAATTTTATGTTGGTGCTCTGCTTTTATGTGAATTTTGAAAAACCACAGACCGCATCCCCCCTTTTTCAATGTAAGTTATGTCTATTTTTGCACGATTTCATTTGCGTGTGTTTTCTGAGGAACCTATCTATCGCGTAAAACGAGACCCAGGTGTATATATATATAAAGTGCAATTTAATATAAAAGACTACAGAGTGGTTATCATTATGAGAATTCATAATTATAAGATTTACAACTATAAAATAAATATGCGTGAATGCATATATTTAATCTCTGAGTGTGGTTTATTTATATGCCAAACTAAATTAAATAAGTTTTTACAAAATAGATTTAGGAATAGAAACGCTATTTGTGGATTCAGATGTAGCGCAGTCTGAACTGTAATTTCATTAATAATCATCCAACTCAAGATAGACTGAAGTGATTCTGATCACACATGGACTATACAGGTATTGATATAATAATAATAATGCCAGGTAAACATGGTTTCTAGCATTTACATTGTGCATTAAAAGATTGCAATATTTTTTGCATTAAAATGATTTGAATAGGCGAATGTGCGCATATTCAAATTAACAAATTTTATAATAGAAATAAAATCCTTGTTTTTTTACTTCACCTTTGAGTGGTAAATTTTAAATTTCGTTTTATGCAAAAAAGTGAAGCTTATTATTATTAGAAAGAATTATACAGCTGAACACTTTCAGAGAACTTAAGTCTCCATATTCATAGCCTACTTTAAACAAAGTTTAGTGGTAATTTATGCAAAAATTTATGCAAAGTTTTCTTTCATAAAGACCATTTTCTGGAGATTGTAAAGCACAATTCTTTTCGGTTTATTGCATAGTTGTCATTTGCAATAAAGCATGCCTCCTTAATCTTTTGTTTCATATTGTAATGGTCAAGTTTGTACATTCGCGTAACAGAATTCAGAATCCAAGCAAAAGAGACTGATGCTGACCAGAGTAGGACTGTGACATCCCAAGTCCAACCACACTTCAACTCGTAAGCCAGTATTCCAAGACTGAAGACCCTATGAATGATCACCTTGAAATTACACATAGTTTACCCCATTATTCACGGCTGACATAGGTCCTGGAGACGCAGTAAGACTGATAAATAAAAGAAAGGTTTTTAATTTTCTAAAATATATCACTAATTTAAAGGATTCTTAATGCCTAGTTTTCACATATATAGTTTATAAATAATAATTACAATTGGATTGCATTAGATCAATAACGAGACAGAGAACGACATACATTAAATTAAATATATATTTATTTACAATTCATATATATATCATTTATTTACAATAGCATTTCAGCGTAGAATGTACACAAACATTGGGTAGATAAGAGAACACATTCTCTTTTTATATTGAATTCAAAATAGTTTTTTATAAGTAATCATTAAATTTTCATAGATGAGTTAACATATGAATTTATTTACAACTGATGCATATTTAATCACTATGTTATGTCTATAAATCTAATTAAGCCAAATCCTATTAAATTTGTAGCTGTTATATAAATAATTATATTGAACCCTGATCATTATAAAAATTCATTATTTAAAAAAATTACAATATGATTTAACAACGAGCGCATTAAATCAGTTCAAGTAACGATCGATCGAACATGGCTTTTGAGAAAAAATTTCAGAATGCTGAAAGTGCTATATAAAGATGGGAGAGTTGGCTGCCTAAGATTTTATCAATGCACTGTGGGACAAGTAAATAACAATAGGAAAAGTCACTCTGTGGATGAATGAATAACTTCAGGATTCTTGTGACAAACACCGGTACCCTATAACTGATCGCAATGCTGTGTAAAAAGGAACATTGTGTACAGGAATGGTGGGGGACTTACGTGCTAACCTGGCCTTGGCTCAGGCTTCGCTACTGCTCTACCCTATAAGACAAGATGTGCTGGCGATTCCGTGGCTCCATCTTAATATATGTATCATATGTATAGCAGCAAAATGAGAATAATTTTATAAAATAATATATCACATCTGCCAAGCAAAGAATAGTATATTTCATACTATAAAATATGAGACAATAGCATATTAGCTCTATCAAATTGGGACCAACTCTTGTGTAGCCTGATAATAAATGTCTATGCTACTAAAGGGAATATTAATACATCTGTACTTTGATATGCTTGATCTATTAGGTTACTTATAGATAATAAATGCTTTAAAGAGGGAAAGTATATTTCTATGGACTTAAGAACTTAAATGATGAATATACTTATAAATTTGATCAAGGATAAATTTAATTCTTAATAAAACTATAAAGTTAAGTTTTTAAATGGTTGGTTAAAAGAGCCACATTTCATATATTAAATCATCATAAATAAAAATGACTACGAGTGCAAGGCAAGTCATTATTATTTTATAAAAATAGGACTTTGAAACAGTGCGCAGACAGTTGACGCCCTAAACAAATTTCACAAAGATTTTCAAATAATATATTTTTAAAAACATGAAATTTAGTGCCCAGTGTTTCAAAATATTGGCATATAAAATATAATAAGCATTTAAAATAAGTAAAGAAATATAGACACAACCGCAATGATATAACATTAAATTAGACAATTATAATTTACTTTTATATGAAAGGAAAATATAAATTAGGTAATTTTAACTTCAACAATATTAAATCTTGATAGCAATTTACATATTATTTTAAGTATTAAATGGATTTAAAATTTTGGCTACATTTAGTTTTACAATTATTTTAAAGAGAGTTAGCTAACTTATAAAAAGATTTATACAGTGCTCTGTGGTTGAAAAATAAAATGGTATCGGTATTATTTATCTGGACTGCAAGTTCTTGGCTGTCAGTTTGGTGAGTTTGACTGGGTAGCTTTATCTTTCCCATTCTGTTAGACTTGTCTCTGCTAATGGCATGATGATGGTCCAGGCATTGCGACAAGAGAAAACCCCCATTCTCCCCATGGAGTAACAGCAAAGAAATGCCCGCTTTTAGCCGGACATATTAAACATTAAACAACCTGGAGACTGGCTGCAATTTTCTCTACAAATATGGCTGTCTTTCCTTTGTTAAAAATACAGAGTATTTATAGCTTTTCATTATCAGAATCTATCGCCTCAAGTCTCACTAAACTCAAGAATTTAATTAAATATTTTCAAATTTATAATCCAGATTTTTAAAATCTTAGATAACTTATGTTAGAAACATTCCATAAGCTATTATTATAGTTAAGATTTTTTGTTGCAAACAATGTCCAATTTAGATTTTAAAAATAACTTAATATTATCTAAGAAGATTTTAATTAGTAAATTTTGAATTAGTTTTACTTTTTACTGATTCCAGGTGTGGTCATTAATGACACTTGTTTACAACCAAAAATCTTTTTAATTACTTGGCCAGCTTTTATTTTTAATCTTACATATAATAGAAACTCTTTTTATTAAAAACAACCTTTTAACATTTTTTTTTAAAACGAAAACCTTTTTAACATATTTTTTTAAAATAACTACAAACATATTTTGATATAACTTTTAAATATATTTTCGAGAAACTTTTTCCCTGAAATATATTTAAAACAAGAAATATTTTAACAATTTTTAAAGAAACATTTAATATTATTTTTAGATAATGGCTTTTACATATTTTAAAATCATGTCTTCCTTCTATATAGCACAGATTATAGATCCACATACGAATTTACAATATTAAACAACAAAATTAATAATTTACTCTTAACTTAAATAATATAATGAACATTTTTAGAAATATTAAGTAAATTTAGTACGCTATAATTTTCCTAATCCTATCTAATTATAGCGTTGGTCCACATGTAAACATATAATACTGTTTAGACAGACATGAGCTAATTTTAAATTTATTAACATTAAATAGGTTCGAACTTAGCACAGCTGAGTGTGTCATTAGGTTTGATGGTGAAACGATAAGGGCTTGGAAAGTTATCATTTCAATATCATTACATTCAGTACACAGTGCCCTTGCCATAGTGGTGGGAACACATGGCTTGTTTTTTGGTGCTCAAAAAATATGGACTTGTTTTCAGTACTATTTAGAGCTTTCCTGCATAAATAATGATGTTGAGATGTTCTGGTGGTAATGTTGGCATGGGTCTCTTCATAATATGCTGCTCTACATTCGTTGATTGGGCATGAAATTTTATAAACTGCTTGGGATATTTGATCAGAAGATATTTTGTCTTTGGTATTTGTTTATCATTCTGTTTGTTGTAGGTGGGGTGTGGAATCCTTGTTCGAAAAGTCTCAGCAAATATTTTATAATATTTCCTAGCAATTGACGATATGTAAGGTAGCAGACTCCTTGGTTTATTGTTTCTGTGTCAGTTTGCAGCTTAGTTTAAAATTGCCTAATCGTTTTGTAGATAATGTTGTGTGAAAATCTAACATTTTCCAGATCTTTAATATAATTTGTGAGGTTCTTTTTGTGATCAGCATCAAATTTACATAGTCTGTGATTTCTGTGCAGGAAGGATGTGAGTCCAGCCAATTTATGTGAGTTGGGTGAGTTCGAGTTTGGATGTATAAATTCTCAAATTTTCAATGGCTTGACTATCATAGTCTAGGTAATATGGTGTGTGTCTCTATGAACTTCAATATCCAGATATTTAACATTGTGCTGGATATTTTTTGGTATGCAGTTAATTATTAAGGAGGTTGGTGTTTGCAGCTCTTTTTGAATATCCATTATTTGTTCTGGTGCTGCTATGAATTCATCATCAACATAGCATGTATATATTATTTTTGGTTCAATTGCATAGTACTTAGTCAGTATTTGCTTTTCAAAATGATTGAGGAAAATACTAGCTATTATCCCACTTATTGGGAGGCCCATTGACCATCCATCATTCACTCTAAACCATTTACCATTAAATGTGGCAACAATATTTTGATCCATCCATTTCAAAAATTCCACTATGAAGCTCAGCTGCACTTGTGGGCAATTATTATTTATAAGTTCAGCTACAATAATGTCAATTGAGCTTTTACAGTTAATTGACCTATATAGTTCCATTACATCCAGTAATTCAATACTAAATTCAGGTTTGATTCTGGTCTGTTTAATTTTATTAATAAATTCAAAAGATGAATTAATAGAATGTGTGCCAAAACCTATTTTTTTGAGGAGTCATTGATTTATCATTTTTTTCAGTATTGATGTAATGCACTCCGCCGAAGTCTACCATCAATCTTAATGGTGCATTAGGTCTATATAACTTAATGTTAGTGAAGATTCTTGGGGGCATGGATGTGGATGGATATATTAGAATGAATATATTCCCTTTATAATAGTAAAATTTAATATTAATAAGCCAATAAGCTAATACACATGCACTTTGTAGATTTTAACTATAAATGAATACTCTCACTTTACAAATATGCAAATTATAATCTTAAATAAAGATTGAAATCATATACGCATTTGGGAATCAATTGCACCAGGGAACACATTTAATGCAAGCTTGAATATTCTAAATACCAAAACTTAACAAGTAAAATGTAATCGGTTTAATGAACTCACAACATTACAACTTATATATTTATTTAGGCTTAATTTAAAATATTAACAAATAATGGCACTACTGGAAAGAGGCAGCAAATATGTAGTTTAGGCCATTTCTGGCCAATAATGCTTTGTCACTGATCTTTAATGAAGGAGAGTTATGCCTGCTCTTCTAGCAATGCTTTACATATAGAGGAGAAAGGTAGAAGGATACGCTGGGCTGGCTGTCCCAGTGTCATCCAAGGCAGAGAACTTGCTACTCTTGCCAAATGTGTTCTAGGGCAGGACGAATGCCATATGAAAACTTTTACGAATGAAGATAGGGAGTTTCTGGAGATCCCAGATCATGACAAAGCAAATTTAAAGTAAGAAAGCTGACCTATGCTGGCAAGGCTAAGAAAAATAATACATTATTAATGACATATAACAAATTATAACCTAAATATTAATATGGATCAGGCATAATAACATGAATAAAATATTAAACCACTTAACTAATGATTTTATAAAACTAAATGAATGTCATAATGTGATTAGATTTCCCTCTACTTAACAGGTCCTATAATTTAAATTAAAGTATACATTATTAATTCCTATCACACTCTAGGCAGCGGCAGTCATTACTAGTGTTGAAAACATTATAAATAAATCTAACATTGATAGCATTCTATAATACTAATAAATTAACTTTTTATAACTATAAATAGTGACAGCCTTACAGGGATCTTCCTTTAAACACATATAGCATTATTTAATCATTTACTCAACTGAGCGAGCAGAGGCATTGTAATAATGACAACTTTAATTAAAAATATCGTTTGAATGATTGGGATTTATAATATTAATATATATATATATATATATAACAATGCTCATGAGGCTGAGTAAAATTGGCTTCTAATTACACATTAACACAGGTGCAAACTATATACCGTTATGAAATGGAAATCCTACATATCATTATAGATAATGTACCAACTAAAGTTCAGACTAAGTACGATTATAAGTAGATATCCAATGTGATTTTATCTAGGTTCAGATAGCCTATTGGTGCCCAGATATATAAGAAAAAAATGGAATAGAGTAAAACAGTTAGTTACAGATTGGTTTATCCAATTGAGGTATAAAACTACTTACATAGTTATTGGTAATTAATCTAAAACAATTGATGCATTGCAATGACTGTCCCAATGATGAGTGGTACGGAAATAGATTTTTTAGATCATCGTTTCCTTTATAAATGGTCTAGATTATTTTCTTTTCCGATACAATATATATATGTATAACTATAAGCTCCATTATATATATATATGTATTGAAACAGACAGATCGAAGGATCGATCTTAGTTTCATAGTTTTCATTTTGAAGTACGGTAATTCTAAATCACTATTTACCCGCAATGAGGCTTTTTCTATTCCAGGCCACATAAATTTTAAGTTAGTTATTTTATGCTTTGTTTAAAAGAATTTAATGTAAATATTACAAGTATAAATATTACAAATCATGATAAATAATATTCGTGTGTGTGGTTTGTAGGTTTATATTCGCTCAATTTAAAACTTTCATTGCGTGTATATATTTTTTTAATTTTAAATCTTTCAAAATTATACAAAGTCATTTAAAAATGCTGATCAAAAGTCACATTCCTTTGATCGGTATTTTTAGTCAAATCTTACGTGTACAAAATGTATAGAATAATTAGTTTGTACTTTGAAAGTTGAGATAATGAATTTCAATTTTGTATTCACGAATTCCTATGTAATTATTTAGTTTGTCAATTTAGAATCATGTATTGAATTTAGAAATAAATGTAAATCAAACAATGGAAATGAGAAATGTAGGACTCTTATCAAGAAATGCGAATGCAATTGTATAGCCAAAATTAGATATTGCTGGAGGCCGGAAAATCAAAGGAGGCGGAGTCATGAACAAAAACTAGGCAGAGTGATCAACCGTAGCCATCTTATATTATAATATACTAAGGGACTCTACTTTTTGACTTTGCTGTGGGTAGACCGTCTCGGGCTACAGCAAAGTAGTTGTGCCAGAGAAATCATCTCAACTGTGATTAAGAAGTTGCCCGGTAGATTGCAATAATGTTGGGCTAAGTCCAAGAAGCTGATCCCTGTTCTGCCGATTTAAATCTTTCAAGCCGCTGATCCATAATGTTTCCTGTGCTTCCAGTTTTCTCAATTCCAACCTTTAAATTAATCATGTCGTTCTAAGGAATCCAAAATGCGCGCCTACGTTCTGCATAAACATTACCGCAAGGAGAAAAGCCGGACGAAGAAGAATGGTAACTCTTGTTACATGAACTTTTAACTTTCCTCTAAGCTTAATAATTTTATTATTTAATCTGTTATGAATTAATCCGGGTAATTACATGTAAATTTCTTGCTTTCCTTCGTTAAAATGTTACACTAAAGCCTGTCAGTAAATTTCTTCTCTAACATTTCTGTGCTCTAGTCTTTAGATGATAATTTACTAATATTTTGTGCCTAATAGTAATTCATTAGTGAATAGACTTATATTTTTATTATTACTTACATTTACAAACAAAGCGATGCCAATAATAATATTTTTCAACTCTAGTTAAAGCCATTAAGGTTTATTTCATGATATTATTAGTATATTCATTTTAAAAGTAATTTTCTTTTATCGAACTAAAAAAATTGGTTCGTTTATGGTGAGTTGAGAAATATTCAAGTACCTGTATTGTTCCTTTTATTTTGTCAAAATGATATTTTAACCTTTGCTCCAAATAACAACTATAAAATAAAGTCTAAATTTTTATTATGTTATTTTTATATATGAACGGAGTAATAATATAAAGTGAATATTTTTGTTACTATTATTACCTTCCGAACAACCTGGGGAGTTATGGGTTTCAGAGTGAAATTAATTAATCGTTACTTTTGTGATCTTTTGATTTCGCTATGTTTTATTTTGAATAGTCATATCAGTATGTTGCGTAGAAAATGTTACGAAGAGATAATCAAGGTTTTATATAGTTTCGCTTTAAGTCCACTTCCGATCACTCTTCCTCGATGTTACTGTGGCAGTGCCTTTTCCTTCGCCTAAATTGGTGTCTCGTTTTTACTACCAATTGGAAAGAAAGAAATTCTTCTCCAGATAATCTCTTGGATCACCGGGGTTCGAAAATGATCCCGGCTGGTTGTAGTGTCCCGGATCTACTTGGGGGCATTAAGACTTGTCAAAGTACAAGCCGCCCGGTCTTCCGTCAATGCACCGCAAGTTATTATTGTAGTATATCTTAAGCTCTGCAACCATCAGTACATCATTATTATATTACATTTTTATATAAAACCTCCTCCAATTATCCGTATATACGTAATGGTTTGAATCTATTAAAATCAAACAACTTAATATAAAATAGTAATTGAATATTTTAAATGCTCAAGTTACTCTGATTCTCATATCAACTCGTATGACCATTTAAAACATATAAATATTGGCATGCGTTTTGTCTATCAGTCTAAAATGATTATTAAGGACTAGTAGCAAATTATTAGAAATATACGTATGAAAATTTTACCGTATCTGTACATAGTATTCAATGATTTCAATAATTATTAAAAATTTATCTAATCTATTTTTGTCTCCCTTGTCTCATTACTCTCGAAATCTAGTTAAGCACCTGCTGTCTGTATCGACAACTTAGATATATATTGAATTATTAACCGTACCAATATCTCGAATATAAGATATATATGAATAACTGATTGTAGGGTAATTTAGTCTGTGTTTCCCGACGAGCTAGTAAAGGGAAAACCACGTACCGTTGTTGCGTTGTTCATCGGTTGGTCATGCCAGGGGTTTAGGTTTGAATTTGGTTTGCATTTTGGAATTTATTCCTAGACGTGGACTGGGTTTAAATTCGGATTACTGCGCGTGATTAAGCATGGTGATTTTACCGGTACAGTATATAATATAAGTGCCCAATCAATTTAAAATATGATATAGTTTTTTATATTTTTATTTACTCTTCCAGTATTAAATACTTGAAAATAATACGTATTTTTTCTATATATGAAATGAAGAATATATATATATTTAAACCACAACTGGGGTTTTTAGACTTAACATAAACTATAACCATGAGGCGTCCAGAAATTAATTCAGACTTTATTTTTATAACAAGGAATTGACTTAATTAATGTCTGGATCCCCCCCCCCTCATGCTGTTATTTCAATTTCAATCTAAGAACTTCAATTGTGGTTGAAGAAACTTTTTTTTTTAGTTTACAGTCAATAAAAGTATTTATTATAAAAAATATATATTTATTATTTAATGACTGTAGGTGATATTTTAATATTCTTAAAAATGATTTTATTGCATAAAATAGTTTTTACAACAAATTATTTTATTGATAATAATTTAGTAGAGAATATTTTTTAACTTGAAGAAAAAAGAGTTACTTTTTTTTTTTTACTTTATTTATTTCTCTTTATTATTCTATTTCTTAATAAGCAATGTTTATATATTATATTCAAAAATACTTTTAATTTTTAAAAATATCTTTTAAACTTATTTTCAAAAATGTAAACACTTACATTTTTGTATTAAAAGTAAAAGGCATAAAAAATAGCATCTAATTAGCTACATGAGCAGCTATAAATGACTCAATTTGGTGGTAATTTTATTATGTAATTAAATAAGGATTGTATATTCAAATCAAAGTCATAATCTGTAAGGCTTTTAACTAGACTTTCCTTACTCTTTTATTTACATTAGAAAAAGAAAAAAAACAAAGTAGACAGAAAGATAAACATAGATAATTGGATAGATTGATGAGTGTTGGTAAAAAATACAAATAAGGAAATCAGAGATTGCGACAGATAAGTATATATATATATAGAAAGATGAATTAATAGTGAACAAATAATAGATAAATATGAAAATAAATACGTAAGTTATCAAATAGTTGAATAGATAATTAGATATACAGACATATATAAAATGGATAGATAGATAGATACATACATAGATCGATAGATAGATGAATACATATATATATAAAATAAATTTATATTTGTATATACATATTAAGGGAAAAGGAAAGATGACTACTTACTGGTTGCTTGGAGAAAGTGTCAGCAAATCAAAAGTAAATGTAGATTAAACAATGGAAAATAACCAAGGATCAAAACAAGAGATTGTATGTTATTTCAATTTAAAAACATTTTTCCAAATCTTTAGAAATGTTTTATTTATAATAGTTTTTGTGTTAAATGTTTTATTTTCAATATGTTTTTGTTAATATTCTATTTTTAAAATTATAATTGTAGAAAAATGTAATTTTTCCCGTCAAATTTTACGATCAGTAAACAACAACAATGTCGCTGTATAGCAGTATATGTGCGATTTTCAAAGTAATGTATAAGAAAAAAAGTGATTGTGATTTTATATTTAAAAATATATGCATTTTTTTTTTAATTATGTAAAGCGTTTTTTATTACTTTCAATAAAAATAATTAACTATGGCTTTTCATTTTATTATCATTAATTTTCATATATATTTTGTATTGTTTTAATAAAAATTTGGAAAATTTTTTTTACATAAAACTTATTTATATAATTAATTTATATGCTATAGAAATTTATGCAAGAAAGCCACATTCTACATTAAATCGCAACTATTCTTTTTTTTTTAAATGAATACTTCTGATTCCATTGTAAATGTATTGTATGAACGAACTTTGTATATCAGGAGTTCAGCTACTAACTTAAACATCTGCATTACCATCTCATGAGTAATAGCTTTTACACTTTTTGTTAATGTGTCAAATGAAATTATTATCGGTATTTCTCAAATGACCACATTAATAAAGTGTGTAAAGGCTACTTCCCATTACATAAATAATGCCCCAAATGGGAATATAAATTGCAGCCAACACATTTGCAAAACATTTAATTCATATCCCCAGCAATGTTTAATAAAATCAACTTATTATAAGTTTTAATCTAAAAAAAAAAAAACATAGTTACAATTTTAAAAAAAGGTGGGTTTTTTTTTTTTTTAAAAAATGAAGTGAGAAAAAGCACATCAAACTTTTAAGTGATTATAATATAACAATGGAGTGGAACTGAAATAAAAAATTAAATAAATTTATACCGAAGTAAATACTAGATGAACAGTTTTCTGAATATATTAGGACAATTTGAAAAAAACAAAGGAGACAGGGAAGAGAGGCTCAAAAATCTGACTAATCAACGCAATGGTTATACTTAGTAAGGGAGAATACATGTATCTAATATTGTGCATTATCCTAATATATAATATACTTGAAAAATATAAAAATCATTATAAACATATCATCATGAGATCTAAAAATGAAGAGTATTTCTATAAAAATGAAGATGCAACAAAAAATAAATGCTTACAACAAAGAAAATATGTCCAGAAAATCAGGCATAGAATTGATAAGCAATCAGTCACAATTAAGCCAAGGAACCAAAAGATCCAACTCAAAAAGATGTAGAAACAAACCACTAATTTTGCTGAAAATTGAGTGGCAGGTAATGATAGTTATTTCAAGATGCAATGTTCCAAATTCTCAACGAAAATTAAAACTTAGCTTTAAAATTAAGAAACAACACGTAAAATATTTAGAAAAAACCCAAGATAGAGGCTTAGAAAGTAAATGAAACGAAGAAAAAATTGTCAAAACAACTGGATTATGGTATTAGGGTTTTAAAAGTAAGCTAAAATCTCTAGAAATTATTTTAAAAGTATAGTTTTCTTTTTATCAAATACTGTAATATAATTCTTTTAAAGTCGCTATAGAAGAATCCTATGAAATGGTAAAATTAAAGTTCGAAAGTTTTATAAAGCATTAAGCAAGCTTTGGGCAGATTATTGTCAGAATTATAGTTAGGTTTACTGTTTAACATTTACAACTATTCATATATATGTGAATGTAGTTTGCAGTGTAAATGAGATTTCATATGTGAACGCTGTATTTAAAAGATTCATTTTTTGTACAATGAAATACATGAATCCTTTTTGTTGATAGAATGTGGATCTTTTATGATTGCCCTATATTTTTTTTATTTTTTCATCTCTTTTGGCAGACATTGTTCTCAAATTGGTGGTAGTTAAAGTATGGTTCATAATGAGATTGCGATTGAGAAAGTTTGATTTGTATTCATTATTCTGTTTGGCTCCGTTGTACAAGTTTGTATGCTAGGCAGTCCTTGTTGATCTATTTGCTCATGATTTACCATAATATACATAACTTCAGGATGGGACACTGCTTGTGATTTTACAGATGACTTAAGGAGTGTGCTCAGCTGGTATTTTTTTTTAATTTGAATTGTTTAGTAAGTAGTCCGGTGATGGAAGCGATCTAAAGCTTACTCTGGTAAGTGTGAGTACTTATATTTTTTAGATTTGTTTCCAAACCTATCCGTGCTTTTGACATACTATTTATGTTTTTGTTTTTATTTGTGTTTCTATAAAGTTTACTTATTGTCTGTCTATATTAGCATATACTAAATATAATCAAAACTTATGTGATTGTTGATGTAAACATCAATGTTGTTCTATATATCAATCTTGTACTTGCAGATATTGAAGAAAAAATAATTAGATTTATTTTCTAGACATGTGCATCCAAAAAACATTTATGAGCTCGACTTTAAAATGAATTTAAAATCTATCAAAATAAAGAGTCTCTTTAGAAAACAAACTCATGGGTTTGAAATGTCTCTTGTATAGAAACAAAAAATATGCAACTATGAGGTGGATAAGAACAACAACATTGATGCTTTTATCGACAATCTCATAAGCCTCGGATATAATTGTATATGCTAACAATCGAAAAATTTTATACCAACACAAAATCAAAGCATATATAATATGTCAAAAGTATGGATAATCCAGTCATACATTTCTACAATTACAAAAAATCTTAGGAATATTTGTGCTAACATTAACATAGTAAGCTTTAGACCGTCTCCATCATTAAAATAAAAAAATAACTTATTAAACAACCCAAAAGATAAATTATCAAGTGAGCAATTCCTCAAGTCATGTATAAAATTACACAAATGCCCTACCATGTAGTTTTGTATATTATTGTAAATCTTGATCAAATAGATCCATAAGAATTGCCTAGCATACATACTTGTACAACAAGACAAATATAATGAGTATAAATCCTTTTCGATCCTGAAATCATTATGATCCACAGTTTCCCTCCCATCAATGTGAGAACAATCTGTGCTAAAAAAGCCGACAGAAAAAGAAAATATAAAATGTATTGGGCAATCACAAAGGATCTACATTCTATCAAAAGAAAGGATTTATGCATTCCATGCTTGAAGAATTGGGATAAGAAAATGCCCATTTACATATTATTCTTCATTTATGTATTAAAATCCATCCATATTATAATCCTAGTAGAAATAGTGTAACTCCATCCATATTATAATCCTAGTAGAAATAGTGTAACCGCCTCATAATCAGATTTGAAGAATAATGTGTGTGCACCTACGCATCCATATATATATAAAGAGAGAGAGAGAGAGAAAAAAAAAACATGCACTTCGTAAATTAAAGAGCATTTTAAGATATGTTTAGTCTTACCTATTTAGAATTGTATTGTAAATAAAATCTTATTGATACCTATAGAAAATAGAGTAATGATTTCAAATCCAGGAAAAGAATTATGAATTTAAAATATTTTATTAATTATAGATAAAATAATAAAAGTCAAAAAAGAATTTTCTAATAATAATAATAGTAGTAGTAGTAGTAGTAGTAGTAGTAATAGTAGTAGTAGTAGTAGTAGTAGTAGTAGTAGTAGTAGTAGTAGCAGTAGTAGTAGCAGCAGAAGCAGTAGTAGTAGCAGTAGTAGTAGCAGCAGAAGCAGTAGTAGTAGTAGTAGTAGTAGTAGTAGTAGTAGTAGTAGTAATAATAATCAAAAGAACAATGAAAGACCCAAGCAAACAAAAAAAACTGACAAAGAAGAACAGTTACAAATGCAAATGAAGAATATCAATGTAATTCAAATGAAAAATAGCGATACAGAAACACTTCAAGAAATACAAAACAATGGATTACCAAATACACATACTCAAAATAACGAAGGCCTAGCACAAACTCAAAAAAGCAAAAATATCAGAAAATATATAACAATCGAAGAGGGAGAAAATAAACCAAATCAAAAAACTAAAAAAACATTACCTAACCCAAGAAAATATAAGCAAGAATGAAATGCAAACTAATAAATTATTAGACATATCACAGCAAATCTCAATGTCAGTTCAAACAACCTACAAAAACAAAAGACTAACTGAAGACAAACAAATGAGCACATCTGAACTACTGAACCAGAAATTTCAAAACAGTAATATGGAAACTGAAGAAATGCAAAGAGACATAGAAACACAGGTTTTAGATGATAAGAAAGGAGAAAGCAAAGATACCAAATCATCTCACCAAAAAATATTAGAAACAATAGCAATGTACTTATTATGGAAGCAATTACAGAAAATCTATCGCAGATTATTCAAGCAGGTGCAAGAGAAAAAAGAAGGCCAGGAAGACTCCCAAAGAAGAACAAAAAAATTTAAAAGATCAGAATTGAAGAGTTAAACATCAAAGATACTGAGCAGAAAAGTGTAGACTTTGACATAACGGACAAAGAGGTTGAGCTTCAGTATGAAGATGCACAAGAATTGCTACCAGTAAAATACTAAAACACGAAATGAGGAAAGGAAACGAAGGGAATACATATAAAATCATAATGAAAGTTAGAATAGCTGCTATTAACATCACAAGACTAAATTCGATTAACAAAATTTATAAAAGCAACAATTCGATCAAAGACACACACCAACAGATAATTGGACTCGGTGTCATCCGGCTACATTTATAAATCAAGTAATACAAATCAAAGATAGAGATAGAATTAGCGTGTGCTGTGACTTGGTCGCTTTAAAAAGAACAATCAAGACTATAAGAAACACAAAACAAAAAAATTGAGACACTAAATTTATTGCACTATTTGTAAACTATAGAACAAAGTATATTTTCAAAGTTATCACAAGCAAAATTTGTATGTAAAGGAATGGTAAACCTGAACTGTAATCATTACTCGATCAAATGTAAACTCAATGTAATACAAACTATGTAAATCAAAGGTAGTAATAAAGTACCTTTTGAAACATAATAATAATAATAATAATAATAATAATAATAATAATAATAATAATAATAATAATAATAATAATAATAATAATAATAATAATAATAATAATAATAATAATAATATAGACAACCTTGTTTTACCACTTCCTGTTAAAAAAATTAATGGAATATTTTTTGTATTAATGATGGTCCGAGATAATAGAATAATCTGCATTATGGCAATCACTGCAGAAAACAAAGATAATCTACATTATGTGTATAGGCATTAACTAATGAAGTAGATAGTAAGCAGTTATTTATTCAGAAGCCAACTTTGTTTTAGTGTGGATTTATAGATTCCAAACTACATGATATACGTTAAAGCAGTTGAAGTGAGCCCTTGCGGCTAATTGAAATTATAATGCTTATATTAGAAGTGGTAAGAATATTTTATTATAGTGCTAAATCTTTTGACATGTTAGGCTATGCAAGAACAAATAGCACGATGGACATAAGATCCTGAGTATTCGGTTTAAACTAGTAAATAATGATGCAGTGTATGAAGTTATCTCTATCTCTTTTAACCATCTGGTAAAGAAAAAGATCAGTTCTGTGCAGTCGAATTGTTCAAGACTTACATGTATTTTCACATGCACTATACTCATATAAATCTAATTTACTTATTTCAGTATGTGAAGCAATATGTGCTTTAAAAAAATTATGAAGATGATTGACTGTAATGGTAGAGATGAAACTGATATTTGAAACCTAGGTTGTATAAACTTAAATACTTATTTTTTGCAGTAAGATATTTAAGATATTTATTATGTTATATTGAAGAGACTTTAAATGAATTATAGTGATTTGTTATTCCATAGCAAATATAAACTCAACCTGAAATATTGATTAAATGAGGTATTACGTTTCACTTGATTTAAATACGTACATGGAATTACTATAAGTAAAAATCTAAAATTTAGAAACTGTTTTTTTTTTAATATTTTAATGATTAGATTATCGATTTTATATCTACTTCTGAAACTATTAAATGAAAAGCAAATGAAATAAATGAACCATTATTTAAGATTCTACTAATTATTATGGGCTTGATTTGAGATCTATATTTGGAATTATTATCATAAAGCTACAACCAAACTACATATATTTTGTTTTATTAATAAATGGTTATATTGTTTTATTAATTCAGTTTGTGTTTCAGAACTTTTAAATTTTATAACTTTAACACACAGACGTGCTAGTTTATAAAAATATTCACAACATGTGAATGACTAAATGATATGCTGGAGTGTTAAGTAATGATTTATAAATGATGATAATCGTTATCTTATATAATTCTAAGAAAAAAATTTCTTTTGAGAAGATTTGGTGCTGAGAATTTCTTCCAATAGAGACTGAAAACACAATACTTTTCAGTGATTATGATCATAAAATCATCATCATCATCCCTATAGTTGAATTTAATTATATAGATTTAAACTATGATTTATAAGATTTACATATATATGTAGGTGATAATCTTACATTTATAATTATATATTTAGCTTGTGGAGCATGAAATATCCTATGTATACTGAGGTATTAAAGTCGAGAAGAACCAAGAGGAGCATAATATTGATACATTATTCATTTTTACTATTTCAATATATATAGGAACAATTCTAACTTCTAAACTCTAAACAACACTATGATTCTGGCAGTAATCTTTTACAAGCATATTTAATGCATCGTAAAACATTTGAACTTCAATTTTACCTTTTCGTAATACTTAATTATAATGAGTTTACAAGCTCTAGAAATAAAAATGAGTCATCAAAAGAGAAAAATATCAGAAAGCAGGCTGAGGGAGTTAATTGAATATATAAAAAAATATGGCACAAATGATTGAGATACAAATTGTCATGCAGAAAATAAAGTCATTATGATTATAAAAATAAAGATGTGGCAGTACAGAGGGAAGAAGTGCTTCAGCACTATCTAGCTATTCAAAAAAAAATTGTTTGCTACTAATACTCAATTAGTTCCAGAATGTAAAAATGGATATTTACCAGAGATACACCAAGTTAGAGGTCAAACATTGTTAAAAGAGTGTTATGGTTAGTTAATGATGGGCCATTGAATACAAGAATAGAATTGACAAAAATGACTAGTAACGAACCACTTCTTTTGTAAATTCTATTATCCCTGCTGGTATGATAAAAATAGGTAATCATATTTTGAAATACTGAACGTTCAGAGTGCAGTCCAATTGAAACATTAATTGAAGAACTCAAAAAATTGGAAAAATATTTTCAACTATATTCCATATTTGAAAACGACAAATTGACCATTGCTTATAGCTATATCAATGTGCATCACAAGCATTGTACTGTTCAGTATGTAATAAACAAGTACATTCATCAAGTATAAAAAGATAAGTAAGTTAATGGACTGAAGAATATCATGATGTATTATATATCAATTATTACAGCAATGATTGAAGTTATATAAATTGTATACTGTACTTATATTTTACCAACAAGTTGCAAATTACAAGCTTTGACATCCCGCCCTTTATCCGTGAGTCTAATAATATGTATAATATATCGCAATTTTTCTGCTAAAGTCGAACAGATATTGATTGACATATACTGAAAAACAATTAAGCAGCTATATGAGTTGCTTATTATGTTAGATGTGAATATATTGCATAATAATCAGTTTTCTCAAAGAATGAAGAGTTTGATCTTTAAAAGATTAATATAGCTATGTGAATGCTACTAATATTTAAAATTAAACAAGTAAAAATGGCTGCATAAAAGATCTTTCAATAGCCCTGAAATAAATCATGATGTAAAATCATTCTGATGTGGTTGTGATATCAGCTAAATAAATCGAAAGGAATATCAGATATCTGCACATTACCTAAAAATAAAAATGGAATTTAAGAATGATGAACTTCAACCAGAAAGGTCATTGATAGGTTGTTCTTTATGTCAGAGATTTCATATTGACCAGAAGTATGAACACACACACACACATATATATATATTAATTCTAATGTTTTCAGATAGATGTCATATTATTTATTTGGGGATATGTAGGAAAAATAAATGGACGTTTCATAATATCATTAAGCTCTTTCTCAAATCATAAGCATTCTTATGATTTGAGAAGAGGAGTCTGAGAAGGTATGATATTTATCACTACAAGGAATATCCCGCAAATAGTAATAATAATATGACATATATATATATATTGTGAATATTCAGAATGATCATCAAAGTATATTAAAAAAATTAAAAAGTTTGTTGATCTTGTTTGGGTTTTCTTTTACTTGGTAAAGAGATAATGGGAGATCTTGAAAAACCTAAAGTTTTTTAAATAGTATTGTTTGCTGTTAATTCTAGTTTCAAAATACTAAATTCATTATAATCAACCTCAAGAAAAACATACAGGCAAATAAATAAATTTTGGAAATAATTCAGTGTGATATAAAAATTTACTTGAATAGGATCAGTATTATTTTTTTACATATTTTAATTTCTGTTACTGCAGTCACCATAGTAACATTATTACACATAATTGAATGTTTTTTTATATGTCAAATATTTTTGTGTGTAAATTAATTTAAAAATATTACCTTATTAGGTACATATAATGAAGTTATGGAAGAATAAATATGAAAAAGTGATTATACAGAAAGTGAATTATTGGTTTTTATGCTGGGTTTGGGAAAAGATGAAGGGGTTTTAGATATAAAGGTTATAGAGTTGACAAAGATTATGTTGTGGAAATGGGATGGAGCAGAATATGGGAAAATTTAGAGTGGGGAATGGAATATAAAGTGGCTAACAGGTTTATATGGGCATAATTGCTGAGATATTTTTGACTTGTTTAAGGAGAAGCCACAATACATCACACCACATCAAATATAACGTTACCGGGCCTCCACAATTTTTTTCTTATAGAACATTTTTTTTTTCTTGATTAATTCACTTGGCCAATGAAAATTTTAAAAAAAAATTTTCAATGAAAAGGTTAAAGGATTTCAATATTATGTTTATAAGAGTCTATAACTTTAATTGTACTTTATTGATGGGCAAAAATTAAGAGCATTGAAATATTTTCTTTTGTTTATTATTATAACATAGCTTAGACCACAGCACATGTGCTTTAAAAATGGAACAATATTTATAATGAATACTCTCCTTTGCAAACACAAGATAAAGTCTTTTTAAAAGATAAAAGAAATCCACTCTATCCTTTATTACCCAAGCTAGGTGCATGGGCCAATCTGAAGCATTTCGAACTGAGAGCATAAAGATTTAAATTATCACTTTAAATTACTTATTATATGATTTTAGTTATTGACGCTTGTGAAATTTTACAATTTACGAGATACATAATTATTAGATGAAAACTTAAACATATATAAATATTGCTATTTATATAGTGTGATTTTTTTTTTATAAATTATAATACCAACAAAGCTTAAATTAATCACAGCACATGCGCTTTAAAAATGGAATGATATTTATAATGAATACTTTCCTCTCCAAACACAAGCTTTAACACCCAATATATATATATATATATAAACAAAGGCAAAACTCTCCATACAGTAGTGCCACCCTGTGCCAAACAGAGTAATCAATGAATGCCAGAAGGCTTGTGCATAAAATCCCTATCTAGTGCCTACTCATCCAATATCCCCAGACTAGTTTCTGGCTTGTGGCCATCATCAGTGAGGAGCCTTGGATCTGAGAGTGCTGCACCTAGATCTTAGGATCTAATGCAATCCTCCAGCAGCCACCTTTTAACTCCACTTTACTACAAAACTATGAGAATGAAATTGATGATGGCCACAAGCCAGAAACTAGTCTGGGGATATTGGATGAGTAGGCACTAGATAGGGATTTTATGCACAAGCTTACTGGCATCCATTGATTACTCTGTTTGGCACAGGGTGGCACTACTGTATGGGGAGTTTTGCCTTTGTTTACAACAAATTATGTGCTAGTATAGAGATGGTGATCATGTGATGTTTGATGGTTTAACACCAATCCTGCCTAATAGGATAGTGGTGGCTATGGTTGTTTAAGAGCCAAAGACACCAAAATGTATGAGTACTGAATTGAGTTCAGACCCATATGACTATATAAGCTATTGAGCTTAGATTGAAGATATTAACAATGTTTTCAATTTCATTCTCATAGTTTTGTAGTAAAGTGGAGTTAAAAGGTGGCTGCTGGAGGGTTGCATTAGATCCTAAGGTCTAGGTGCAGTGCTCTCAGATCCAAGGCTCCTCACTGATGATGGCCACAAGCCAGAAACTAGTCTGAGAATATTGGATGAGTAGGCACTAGATAGGATTTTATGCACAAGCCTTCTGGCATCCAATGATTACTCTGTTTGGCACAGGGTGGCACTACTGTATGGGGAGTTTTGCCTTTGTTTACAACAGATTATGTGCTAGTATAGAGATGGTGATCATGTGATATATATATATATGTATATAAATTTCACAAGAGAGTAACTAAAATCATATAATAAGCAATTTAAAATGATTACACTCTCAGTTCCAAATGCTTCAAATTGGCCCATACATATAGCTTTGGTGATAAAGGATAGAGTGGATTCATTCTATCTTTTAAAAAGACTTTATCTTGTGTTGGAAAGGAGAGTATTCATTATAAATATCATTCCAGCTTTAAAGCGCATATGCCATGGTTTAAGCTACGTTGTTATTATAATTTATAAAAAAAAAAAACATCATGCTATATCAATAACAATATTTACATTTGATTATTATTGTTTTGTAGTATAATTGAGTATATGTAAAATCCCTCATTATATTTAACTATATTAATGTTTATGTAATTATTATAATAAAATTAACCTGAGATAGTGATAATTTTAAGAGCTAGATTAGATGATAATGTGTAAGAATTTTTATTTGGTATTAGATTTAATTATTTTATGTTTACAAAATAATAGTAGCTATTTTAGTAATTTATTGTAAACTTTATAAATGTTTAATTAGAATTTATTTTATGTGTTACGTGAGTCATGGGAATATTACAGTTAATTTTACAAAAGTAAGTAGGGGTGGTATTCTTATGCCATTGACAATGTATATTTTGGGGTATATTCTTAATGTTAAACCAACTGTGTACCTTGCTAAATTCTTTGTGTTGAGTCATATTTTTTCAGTATTTTAATCGAACCATTTTTATTAATGAAAGGAAATAGTCGTGTTTTAAATTAATATAATGATAAATGAGTTGGGTATTGGATTTGAATCTTTGTTACCTGTTATTTAATTTATGTTTTGACTTTATTAATTTTATTAAATTAATTATTTAAGTACAATTTTTCTATATGTAGTACTTTAGAAATGTGTATGAGCTAGTTAAAGTATTGTCTGTAATTACTTAGTTGGTTAAACAACTAAATTGAGAATTAAGGATTAGCCAGAGAGTTTCTATGTCAGCTTTCGTTTGGTACGGTTACAATATAAATGCTTTAATAAAATAATATATGTTTCATAAATCATGTTTTCGGAGCAATATGTGTTTAATTAAAAATAAAATGAAAATAAAATACCGGATATTTCATAATACTTGCTTCAATTAGGTAATATATATATATATTGCGGACCATGAAGAAAAGCTGTGACAATTTTGTTAAAGTTGAAGCAAATCTGAGATTTCAATTTCTTTATGTAATTAAATAATTAAAAATGTAAATATTTTCAATTTGTTTATGATTAATTACTTGTTTTATGACAAATACTACTATTACCAAGAAATGCTTTAGAAAATGAGAACGCGATTTACGTGCAATTGCTTCAGTTCAAAAAGAAAAGAAAGAAAATGTTAATATTTTTCAGTACTAATATTTTCATTATGTATTTTGCTTATATATCATCAGCAAAAAATCTAACCATTGCTTATGTTACAACAAATTTTTCTGGAATTAAAGACTCGGATTTAATGGATAATACTGTTTTAAATTTTATAGTAGAGTTTTATCGCGATCGCGGGTAACTATTAAAATTTTATTGATATTATTCCTATTTCAATTTATTTGTATTATTTAAAAATTATAATGTCATTTTTAATACTTATGTTATTTATATATATATAACTTTAATAATACTGCGTCATTAAAGAAATTTTCATAATCTCTACTAATAGATCAAATTCTTATTAGGGAGTAAGGCGATTATGGCAGTTATCTTGATTCTAAAGTAAATCAGATCAGATTTGATTGACCTCTGGTAAAATTATAACGATTTAAGGGCACTTTTTAAAAATAATATGTAACAATCTAATACCTGTTTAATATAAATAATAAAAATATTTCCACTTTTAACCATTCTATAGAATTTTTAAAATCTTTTTAATATTGAAATTTTAATCAAAAAATGTTATATATATATATATTGTTGATATGTAATAAAATATATTCTGTATCAAAATCCTAGCTCCGCGGACTAATACATATTCTTTTATGCCAAAAATGTATTACCGTAATAGTTGATAATAGTCTACATATTTTTGTAGAATATATTTTATTATATATATATATTGTAACCTCAAATTGAGAAATTGAATCACTGGATACTACAATGATCGATCGACTAAAGCAACTATCACTAATCAATCGATTGCCAACACATTGGCACACTAAAATTATAACCTCAACAAACAAATGAACAGATGAATAGATAGAGGGCTAAGCTAAACCTCTCAATGCACTAAAATATATAGTATTAAATATGTAGGCTAAATGATAATAAGCTTAAAAATACATAGGTTATCTCTGATGGACATGTACAGTTGCTATAAGACAAAATACGTGCTATAATTATATCAAATGCAAAGAAAAAAAAGAAATATAATACATCAAATTAGGAGGAGTGTTCTCATATTCTTTCTTTAAAGCACAACTCTTATAATTTAGGCATCATATGACATCAAAAAAAAGGTTCGGTTATTTTCAATACTCTTTATCCTACATCTTCTAAAATGCAAGCAATTCTTATAATCAAAATTATTTTTTTAAGTGATCAGATCTAAGGTATAATTATTTTTTATTAAAATATTTAAAATCTTCTATGACATATTTTTTTCTTAAAATAATTTTTATCTTAAGCATATAAATTATTTTATCAAATAATTTTATAAACAAACCTTAGGGTTATTTTAGTATGAATTTTTCAGTAATTTATACTCTTAATATTTCTTTTCATTTCATAAAATCGAACAATAATATGATCCTATTAAATAATGGCAATAAGACATGATATGTTTAAAAAGATATCTTAATGAATCAAACAATTATTAAATTTAGAATGAAAAATAAACATAAAACCTCTTATATTAAAAATGATTATAACACACTAGAATGACATTCTTGATTTTATGAGTTAAAAAGGGATTTTGTTGATACCCAAAATATCACATTAATAGGTGTTCTTTTAATCTTCTACCAAAAATAAAATAGAGCAATCTTATTCTCTTAACTCAAGATGAATAATGTAAAGTGATCTTATAATTTTATCAAAATAAATAAAGTGATCTTCTAATAAGTGAATAAAATGATTTTATCATTTTTACTTAAAAATAAATAAAATAATCTTCTTCTTAGATGTTATCTTAATACCAGTAATATAATTTTTAATAAACTATATTTTCTGACACTCTTTTCTCAATGCATAAAATAAATATGTGTGTGGTATAAATAGATTTCTGAAAGATGCAGATGATGTTGAAAAGATAGAGAAGCAAAAAATAATTAAAATAGCATTTACTGACACTTTTAACATTGAATAGGACATCAAGCTATTTTATAAACTTTATAGAATTATCAAAAAATTTTCAAGAATATATTGAAACAGGGCTAAGTTCGATCCCTGTTTCAAAAAGTTAACTTTCCTATATATGCGTCAATATAACCCAATATTTTATTAAGTGAATTTAATTATTTATTTTTCGTATATAAATTTATAACTAGATAGAGATTTAAGAAATTGAAAATAAAAAGGAGTAAGGGGGTATGCGTGTGTGCTATTTGTTTTATGGAAATGCATGTACATTGTGCTGTATGGAATGAAAATATTAATATTATTAAAATAATAATGCAGCTAGAAATATTTTTTAATACCAAGATGGAAATAACAAAGTTTTATTCGGAGAAATTAAATGAAAAAAAGATATCAAAAAGCACTTGATCTATATCTAAAGAATTTAAATTACGGAGATTTGTTTTATATTCAAAAGAATTTCGATCAAAACAAAAGGAAAGTAAAAATATTTTTTGAGAATGCTAAAAGTTTTTAACTATTATTTGGAAGAATGCGGATTTGAAAGGCTGGAAAAATAGAAGAGAAATTTCTAGAACAGAGAGGTGGGGTGGACTATAAAAAGA
The DNA here is from genome assembly GCA_028023455.1 of Epiperipatus broadwayi. NCBI lineage: Eukaryota > Metazoa > Onychophora > Udeonychophora > Euonychophora > Peripatidae > Epiperipatus > Epiperipatus broadwayi. Next base: position 60,351 of record JAQFVV010007705.1, read on the forward strand.
AAAATGATAAGGAATTGGGATTCTATTAAAAAAATTTTAGTCGAGTGCTGCGGCCGAGAATTGATGGTAAATGTCTTGTAGAATTATGTACAAGCTGGTTTAAGAAGGCGTAAGCGTGTTGGCCGTGAAATCCCGCCCCATAAAGGTCAGAAGGTTGCTGCAAGAAGAGTGACCGTCGAAAATAGAATCTAATTGCTCCGAAGCCTAAATTAAATTCTAAAAAGAATGAAATCAACAAACAAGATCAAACAAGCATATAGAACAGCCGGAATGAATAATCCAATCTGATCGCCATTACATCGACTATAATAAATAAATTTAAAACAAATGAAAATTTTTACTTTTGGTAATCAGTCATTTTCCCCAGGGAAGTGTACATTCAACAATATACTATTTAGTGTTTCAAATAGCGTTTGTTTGTTTTTTAATTCTTCACAAACTTTCCTTTATAAACTTTCTTTTCATGAACGATCTGCATAAACTTTTGTGAGAAATCTAAATGACTTTTTCACACCCACATGAACATGATATATCTTATTTATCTAATTTTATACATATCTAGGCAGTGTGTGTATGCATGCGTTTTTGCCAGTAAATGAAGAGCACAAAACCAAATAATATTTAATCATGGTATAAATAAAATATTGTACAAAATCTTAAATGAAGGGTATGTTTATTTTATTTATTTAGGTCTGGTTTTATGAAAGTATAAGGAATTTATAATATTTATCAAATATAGTTTAGTATAGTAAAAGCCCCCTCGTAGATTTCTTTCGATTTGTTAGTCATCCACCCTGAGTGAGCTCGTCAAGGGCTACTGTCTTATAGTTTTCATATTGGTATTCTAGCTCTCCCAGTATAATTCTTATGGTAATATAAGTTTGGCGCTCGAGGTCATAAAGTGATGATCCTAAATATACTGGGCCGAGAAATAGCGAATCTTTAAAGGTTTCATTTTATTTCTTTTGTTGAATTCTTACAATCTAAAAAGGAGATTGAGTTATACTAACAGTAATGCCTTAATATAACCATAAATGCACGATTATTCATTTTAATCTTACCGAAATATTATCGATTCCCATAAAAGTATATTGTATGGAAATAAAAAGAAAAATCTATATACGTGTAGCATTATGTATATATATACACACACCCGCAATCTTATACATAGAAAACGGCGATTCCATTACAATATATATATATAAAAAATTATAATTTACGATTTAGCAAAATTTACCAATAAATTAGAAATTTTAATTTAACTTTCTATAGGTTTAGTCAAGTTCTCATCTGTAATAATTTCTCTATTATATCTAGTTCCTATGTGAAATTTATTCAATAATATTAATTAAGATAATTCTTACTATCCTTGTGTTGAGTACTGAAGATGTAGAAATTTTATATAGCCACATGAACAATTATAAATTTTAATAAATATTTTATTGGGTTTTAAAATATCTGACTGTGCTATCTAGGCACATAAACATTATCTACTCACTGATTCAGAAAGAGTGCAGCTGAATGCAAGAATGGTATTCTGCATTATCTCCAAAATATCAAATGCCAGGATAAAGACATGGTTGTATATTATACAACTTTAAATAAATATATCACTAAGAGATGGACTGATAAAGCAAAGGCAAAATAGAATGATGGCAAGATTGCAAAAAAACATTTACAAATGAAGTAGTATTGTATGCATAGTATCACAAAAAATATAATAAAACCCATTGGCATAATATAATAAGATATAAGAGAGAGAAAAACACTTCAATCTCTTCAAATAATGACAAATAACTAATGTGTAAAACCAATAAAATAATAAATACAACAGAAATATAGATAAATATCTAAAATTGTGGCAAAACAAATCAATAATAGAAATATACATCAGCTTCTTGAACTCTGACAAGCATTTATGCACATTCAAAATCACTCCAAAAAGTAATAGATATAATACTCTTTAAAATATTTGATATACTATGAATATTCTGAGAACCTAACATGAAAATGCATGTTAAAACTATACATAAAATTCTTCTGAAAAGCGTAAATAAATATAATACATATAAAATAAATAGAAAATTTAATATTTTATATCTATTTGCCAATAAAGTAAAGATTTATTAACTCTTGATATTCATACCATTTACAACAAATAAAGTCAAATAAAGTTTTTGGATATACCAAAGTTTCTATGGATATTCAGAAGACATTACAAACTTAAGCAGTAACAACAATTTAAAATATGAAGAAGAAATTCCAAGTTACTGGCACAAACAAAAATATAGCGATTCTAAATGTATTAGTGTAAACTAATTAAGTAGAATGATAAATACTATAAACACTGCATGAATTCACAATAGTGTGTAGAATGTTGAAGAACACAGTTTACAATTTTTCATGAATATAAATGAATAGTAAATATTTTAAATGGAGTATCATAAAGGGCTTTTAAATCAATATTTGTGAAGTGCAAATAAAACATGGTAACAAATTAAAATGAACTTTTTGAAGTGCAACTATAAATTATTAATTCCGAGCAAACACATTGTAGATAGACCACATTCTTTTTAAATACTGTAAATGCAATATTTTATAACACTTGCATTCGTAAAAAAAAAAAAAAAAATAGCAAGTTCTTGTAAAAATGAACAACAACAAATAAAATTTCATCTTAAAAAAGGACATTTCATAAATAATATAGCATACTTAATAATTATAAATCTTTAGTATAATAGCATGCATATTCAATGTAAATTATCGTTTTGAAGATTAATTTTATTTCAAATAAACAGATAATCTCACTATCACATAGACAAATGCATATATAATATCTCTTATATTAACAAGACATTTACTAATAAATATTTTATAATTTTTTTTAATTGAGCATATAACAAATTAGGAAAACAAACTTTTACTTTTTTTAAAGTAATGTAGATGAATAACATGTCATTGATTATTAATAAATATTTATGTGTTCGTAATTAAAATTTTTGGAATGCTTTGTTTCCCTAGTTCTTCTATTCTGAATAAAAATTCAAATTCAATAATAATATTAAATTAATCCAGAAGTTATTTTTAGAATTAATAAAAAAAAAAATAGTTTAAAAGTTTTAGTAATTAATTTAAGACTTATCCTCTTTAAAATATAGCTTGAATATAATAAATCAAATAAATTTCAGTTAATAAATGTTCTTATGATTCATACAGCTGTCTTAATTAGATAAAGCAATTCTCCATAGCAAGGTTGGGATAATTTGAAGTGCTGAAAGTGTAAGTTAAAGGAATACCTGAATAAATAATTATTTTAAGCACTGCATTACGTCACTAAAACAACAAAAAAATATTAGTTTTAAAAGGTTAAACTTGAGAGCATGAAATAAGAATCAGGTATGTATGTAATTTTGGAAACCCCAAATTTTATAGAGTATATCACATGATTGAAATTGATTGGATGTTTGACAATTGAAATATACATTCTAGGTGATCTAATTAACGAAATTTCAATTGTTTTAGAAACTGATGATCAATTTTTAAAAATAAATTTAATTAATATATTCTAGAAAATTGTCGAGAGAAACTAATTGAATATTATATTATTATTTTTAAAACAATTATTTAGCAGATTATAGTAATAATAAAGAAGCACAACATTTAAATACATTTTTTTTAAATTCTTAGAACAAAACCATTGAATTTACACTGTATATTTTTGAAAATAGATACATTTTAGAACATCAAATTAGTTTTCATGATTAAATTTCCAACCACAAAGTATACTTAATTAATTAGCAAATTTTATCAGCCACTAACACATACTATTATTACATTCTTTATCTAGGAATAGTAATTTAAATACATGACTTAACTATTGGTTTAAAAATTATATGTTTCTTAATTTGCTAAACTTTAAGATCTTCTAAAAATAAAAACTAGATTATAATACTATTATAAATTACTATTTGTAATTGCACTTTAATTAAGCTGTAAAATGGATTGGCTACACTAGTAAAAATAGATTACTATTTAAAATTAGTTTAAATATTTAAGACTTTTCTGAATTCTAAATCTATTTTAGATTTCTTTTATAACATTGTAATTTAATAAAAAGGATATAACAATTAAGCTGAGATTGTTTTTAACTTTATTACTGTAACATATGTAACACTAAATTACTATGCTTTAAATAAGTAGCAAGCTTAAGGTAAAGCGCTGGTAATCGTGAAGAATTTAAATTAATAAGTTTAAAATTATTTAAATACATTTATATGAGATTATTTTTAAGTTGCTACTATCTTATAATAGCAACTATGACAGGACTAATATATTACAAATGTACTTTAATTACGATTATTGCAATAACTCTTATTACTTTTAAAATAATCTATAATCATTTTTTAAATATATAACTATGACACTTAACGTTCTGTTTTACTGTAAGAATTGGAAATCACAATATATAAATGTTGAATTAGTTCC
>JAQFVV010007706.1:0-17500 GCA_028023455.1 Epiperipatus broadwayi
TGAAAATATAATAACTTACTAATAAGATCTTTATTCTATTTTTATAATCAACATCTAATCAATTATCAATATTGTGATAAAATACCAATTATTTATATTTAATAAACATACTAATCACTAACTCCTAAAGTATACATTTTAATTCATACACTATTTTTATTAAATAATTATACCTATCATTTTATTCTCCTAACATATACTATCCCTAAAGTTATGTATCCTAATCCCTAATTAAATATCTAAGCCTAAAATAATTAATCGCTAAAATCTTTCTTTTCCACCTATCGGGCCGATAAAATTGTAACTCTAATATATCAGGCCCCACGTTGGGCGCCAAAATCCTTCTTACCCTTTGTACCCTTACTTCTCGATGTATAATATAGTTTGAAATACGACTAGCTCAATTAAATTATTATGCTTAATTAAAATTTGCATATCTATCTTTAATTTACTTTTATACTATCATATTCTAATTAAATTTATTACCAGTTATCAAAATCAATATATTTCTATAGTATGTACTAATTAAATAAGTATTTGTTAAAATCATGAGACTGTGAAGTAAAGTTACAAAGCAATAAGTAGATTTACATTGAGTCAATATCTTCCAAGACACTGTCTCAATGGCATAAGAATACTATTACCTCCTTATTAACTTACTACTACATCTGCAGCATTCTTATGGCTTTTAAATAAAATAAACTATCTTTAATAGTAATAAAATAAATCTCAACTTTTATTAAGAAAATATAATTAAATAATCTCAGGCTCTTCTAATTATCTTAAAGTAATGATAACCCATGTAAATAAGTATGATGGATTTTATATCAAACCTAAATACATCTAACTTATTTTAATAATAATATACAATACTAGTCTTAGAGTATAACTTAATTTTATCTATTTCTGTTATATCATCAATTATTAAATAAATAATCATATGTGTATCTTTTATTTTCATATAGTATCTTAATTTTGGAATAGATCAAAATCTTATAATTCAATAATCTGTGGCAATAAATAATATTGTACTCTTATAATGTGCATTCTAATTACCCCATGACCATAATAATATTATATGTTAATATTAATCAATTCTTATAAAATGATATCAAGAAAATATTGTGTTTACTTTTAAATAATAATAATAATTCATATTGTGCAAATATTATGTTTGTTCAAATTATCTGTTATCAAATGCTGTGGTGTAAAATAATGAACTCGACACACTTTTAAAACAAATTAAACAAATTTATTTACATTAACTTTAACCATGAATTTATTTACAATATTTACAGTTCAAAATTATGAAAACAAAGAAGAATAAAACAAAATAATAATACAATATGTTTCCACCATTATTAATTCATATTCCTAATAAGTAATTATACATTCTTTTAATGCTGTACTAATAACATTGAAGTATGCTTTTAAAACTTAAACTTTAAATAAATATCAGTGAACTTCAATTATTACACAGAAAAATTTATGTAAACAATATTTATGTAGCCTATGTAAACAATTAAACTTTACTAATTAAATTGCTACATCACTTAAGTATTATTGCTATTCATTTCATCATGTACTAGTATGTGTTTACTTTACTATCAGCATTACTTTAATAGCATAATATAGAAACTAATGTATCTTTGTAATGAAATAACAATACTTGATTATAATTCATATTTCATTTAATGCAATTTATACTACATGTTTTATTAAATATGCATTACATATATGTACTGTTAAATAATAATATTTAAATTATTCATTAATTTCAAATTCATAAAGTATTATATTAGATAAATTTTATGATTCTTTTCTATGTAAAATTACTACTTTACTTTATATGTTATTCTACTCCTTCTTAATAACTTTCTATCTCCAAAAACATCCTCTAAAACTTATTTAAACTTTCCGGCAAATAATCATTGATTTTAAATAAAAAAACTAATTATCCAAACTATTTATACTACGTCATATATATTCAGTAAACCTTCAATCCAAACATAAACTTCTACATAAAACTTAACTTAATTTATCCAATAAAACAAAAATAAAATATAGACTTTGAGATCTCTTCAAACTTACAATAAAATAATTACTTATGAATAATAAATATAATTCTAATACTATAACATAAAAAAAATATCAAAATTTTTTTACGAAAGAATCATATAATTATTTCTAAGCTTCTTATGTAATGTTGTATTATATTCATATCATAAATTCAAATTATGCATATTTAAACAAAACTGTCACTGCCAATATAATGTGTGTGTATTTTTTAAAAATATTTATACATTCATTCAAATAACATAACATTTGGATGATCTAAAGAAAACATATCAAATACATCAAAATTATTATAATTTATACAATTTTTACCATAAATAATGATCTAATGTACAGTTCATCTTCCAATATTCTTCGGAACTACAGCTTCATAAAATAAATCACATTTACACTCACAATCATTCTTTAACATATTACGTGTTATATTAATTATAAGATAAACTTATGCAATTAATTATTATATTACTTTTAGTTATTATTTTAAGAAATGTACCTATCTTATTTTTAATAAATTAATAATATTTAATTTTTATGTTAGAGAAATAAAATAGAATTCATATTACGTAACTCCAACGATGTCTTCTTTTCACCATAATAGTTCTTTAATCCTAGGTACACATTCACTAAAACACCATTTCCGTTTTCCGGTCCATCACGTGGTTTTTTAAAAGTTTATAAAATGACAACGTTCTTTTAAAATAAAATAAAAGTTTCCCACAAGAAAAATAAAATAAAATTAAAATAGTTTATAGGCTCCGGATCCAGTTCCTTAACGAAAATTATTTAAAGTTATTATTTCTAAAATTAGTCTATAGTTTATGAAAAATTATCATTTAATTATTTTAATTGACTTGGACGTCCACATATTACTTGCGCATTTCTTAACAAAATATCCAGGTAAGAATAAGCTTCTTCATCTAAAAACAACCAGCGTTTAGACTATTTTAATATAATAATTTTATTATATTAAGACTTTTAGCTAATTATACTCTCAATTTATTTGCCTTTTAAAATTGTCAACATTCAGTCTTTTAAAACATAAAGACTTAATAAGGCAAGTATTTATTAAAACTACTTTTATTTTTAATATCTTTACTTAAGATATACATTTAAATTTATAGCTTGCAAAATACTTTCTTCATAAAGAAGTATTTTATTCTTTAAAATATCTATTTTCTAATAGTCAATATTAATTAGCTTTTAAAATTATATACTGTCCAAAATACTACTTTTCTCCATCTTGTAATTTTCCGAACTAATCCAGCGTTTGTCATATTTCTAGTATAAAGTTTCCGATATATTTTCACTATATATGATGTTCCCATGACCATTTGCTTGCAAATTGAGCTTCAATATAGAGACGATTGATAAGGAAAAATTAAATTAACACTGCATGTCTATCATTTTAAACTTTTATAACTTATTTACAAGACACTCTTATAATTTTGAAAAAATGATTTTAAAAGCGTCTATAAAATTTACGTAGCTATTTTAAATAACACAATTAACTTTAAAATTCAATCACGAAGTCCCCTCCTAACAATTGAACTAAGCTTTTATACCAGAAGAAACTTCTCATTTGATTGGTACATTTAAACAATCAACTTGCTGGCTTATTTACATATTTACCAACAACACAAAATTAAAAATAAATAATGACTTATTTAATATTTAATATTTATTACATTATTAAATTTTAAAATAATCCTTATCGTTTATTTAAATCCACTAAACATTCTTTTAAAATATTCTTACTTACTTAATTTTAATTTTAACTTTTATAAGATTATTTAAAATAAACTAAGTCTTTTTTATACGTTATATTTTTAAAGCAATACTTTTAAAAATCAGATTTAATATTTTACATTGATTTATCTTTATTTTATTTCGTGATAGCTCACGTATTATTTATAAATTTTATAACATGATTTTTAAAATAGTTTTGCAATTTTACTAGATAACTTCCAAGCATGTGTGTGCATATTTAACTAACATCTGTTTTTACAACACAAGAAACGCTTGTCATAATCCAAAAATAACTAACAATTGCATTTTTAAAACAAATATTTATTTTTAAAAATAAATAAGATATTATAACAGATTTTAAATTAATAATTCGATATTATTAAAATCAAATATTAATCTTCTATTTAAGTATTTATAATAATTAAAATATCTTTTACAACATTATTTTATCAACAATAAATATATACATTTAATTTTAACTTGTCTTTTAAACACTTTTAGTTTTAAATACCTACTTATTAAATATATTAATGCAGTATTAACTATGGCCAGTTTTCCCAACCATATACTACTATCATCTTTACTTAAAATGTCTCTCTCAATTTCAGCACAATTAAACATATCAAATACTCATAGATTGCTTTAATTAAACTTTTTGAAATATTACCATAAGCAAAATTAACATCACATATTCACATATATCTTAAATTTAAATTTTTTTAACAGATTAGCACAAAAATTAGATGGTGACCCATACAAAAGGGCACAATATATATATATATATATATATATATATATATATATATATAATGGTCAGGGAAAAGCGATCTGCTGTACAGGGTACCACCAGGCTATTTGAACTTGGAAAATTTATATAGTAGGCAGGTACATAAGTTAAGATCCCACTTTATTTTATATTTTGACTGTTAGCCCCAGTCACTAGCTCATGGAGCAGCAGAGATAATGTATACTTTCTTATTAAAATATATTTTCAATATAAAAAAATAAAAGAAGCCACTGCCAGTAATAACACACACAAACATTTATTAAATATATATAAAATTTAGAATTATTATTTTAGTGTAACTTTACTTTAGATTTTAATTTACAATTTAACTTTTTATTTTAGAAGTTCGCACAGATAAATTTATTATTTTATTAGAGGCTTGAGTATGGATAGACTACATAGATTGTACTTGAAAAGAAAATATTCTATCCCTTATTTGACCTTAGGCCAAAAGTTCACAGTCAAACCAATGTTAATCTATCTGATATATCGATGTATTCAATGCAGCATGAATACGACAGCACAATACCATACTGTCAGGAATGCACATCTGAACAGCATGGTTATAAAGAAGAAATTGTCTCTCGTCCAGTACAGAAATGTTACATCTGTCTGGCAAGAAGAACAATAAAAAAGAAAACTCCATAGGAAGGGATTGCAGTCCTTTTGCCATCTTACTATCCCATTCTATAGGCAAAAGGGGTAATCCATGGAGCAGGGAATACCACCTTTCTCTGATGGTCAATAAGAAATAGGCTTATTTCGCCCAAGTGCAGCATATAATGTAATCCTGCATGTAGCGGATCTTCATGCTACATTTACTAATTATACCAATACATCCTATCAATTAACCCAATTTAACTATGAAACAAATAACCTAAGATTAATCCTCCCTTAATTAAACTAATATAATTTTACAAATCTATGAAGCCCTTCATGCCTGACTTAAATTTAACATTTATTAAAAGTTTAACTTAACAGAAAAAAAAATCGTAATAAAAACTTAAAAGAACGGAAACAATAAATTAATGAAAATGATTTTAAAAAAAATAATACATTCAATAAAAATAATTAATAAATAATTTAGTCAGATAGCAAATTCTATTTCTATTTAAATATTGAAAAGTTTAAAATTTAGAGTTCTTATTATTTTCAAATACTGGAAAGTTTTAGAATTAATGTTTATTAGTTATATATATATATATATATAGTTCTTACGGTTTTAAAACGTTCATCTTTAACAGTTTCTTGCCATTTGGGATCCAGTGTTCATTATCCTGATGTCCTGGGGAGACCGGTATGCTGTTGGCCATTTTATTGATTCATCTGGAGGTCCTTTACTTTAGCTGGTATTTTATTTCCAGGCCCTGATAGCTTGTAGTCCGCAATATGGGAAAATGATATTATTTCTTTTTTTTTTTTTTAGAAAAACTGAAGGAATTGAAAGTGCATCTTTCAATCCCTTCTCCTTCAACTCTCTCCAACTTATCACATATCATACCCCTCTCTATCACATCTCTTTCTTTTTTTTTATTTCCAAACTTTTTCTTTTATATTAAACTTTCTGATTGAGTCAACATTATGTCACAATGCTGATGATCCTTTCATTGAGGTTCATTTCATGAGGGATTTCTTTTATTGGCTATTCTATTTCTATTGTTTTTTCTCTCCTATCTGACCTTTAATTATAAATTTTGAGATGCCCAAAGGCTAGTTCATTTTGACTAATTGAAAATAATCATTTCCATTTTACACAATAGCATTAATTAAATTATATACATTCTTAAAGATATATTTTTATCTTTAAATCTTTTTAAGTTTTATTTTTCTGAAAATTTAGTTTTAAAATACTTTTTTTTACTTTAATAGTTTTCTTTTAATAATTTTTTTTTCATCTGTGTGATTTTACACACACACACACACACACACACACACATATATATATATATGAGTTTAGATGATTTTTAATTTTCAATTTTTAATTCTTAAAAAAAAGTTTTTATTTGCGACCTTTTATTTTTAATGTCTAATTTTTTTAGAAAAATAATGTAACGGCATGTGTGCTCATTACAATATATATTGCAATGGGATGGAATCCAAAGTATCATTCCTGGGGTGATGGCAAAATCATCATCCCTCCAAGTACACAATATTTTAAATGATGAAATTTAAAGTACATAAAAAGTATATTTAAGTAAGATATTATTAAAAAAATGTTAAAGTGATGTTTAACATCAAAAAAAATATATAATCCATTTTATATTGAAAAAGCATGGGATCCTAAGATCCCTGAGAGATTAGCACAGTTAGATTAGTTAAAGATCAGTTATTTCTCAGAAGAGCAACTACAAATATAATTATAAATCCACCAGCATGATCAATTCTAAAAGTAGGTAAAAATAAGGTATTCAAAAGAAATAACCATTTATCATCATGAATGATTAGCAATCAAAAAATAAATCAACAGTCAATCTGGTGACTGGATTGGAAATGAGTCTTCTGTAGACTAGGCTAACTATTTAGTCCTTGCCAGTTTGTGACAGATTATTGATACCATTAACATGAATGCACCACTTAAGTACTAATCCATTAGAATACATAATAATTAAAAACAATAATGCTAAAACATTAAAATAGGCTGATAATCATCAATGCTCTGGCCACTTATTACCATTAATATACTGGCCAATGATAAACTTAATTTCTAAGAATACACTAAAATAAAAGTTAGTACATGGGCTTTAAATAATATACTTTCAGCACCAATCAGAATTTGATCAATCATCATCATCATATTCATAATCATCTGGATGCCACAATCCCATTTATATATACAACTGTTATTGTATGGAACTATCTCAGAAGAACACAAGCTCTATAACTGTTAAGATGACCAAGAAATGATGATTTAATACAATTTTAACAATTGAATTCAAGTTTATCAAGAGCAATATAAAAATGATATTAAAGTGTTTAGGATATAACTCTATAATTAGATGGTTTCTGACTTTTATTAACATACAACAAAAATATCACATTTGTGATTTACAAAATTACTATACACAGTTCAAGTTATTACATTGATTTACATATATGTTTCAATAAGTTTATTTAAAACCAGACAGCACATAGACTTGTGACTTAATATAAAATTAACATGTTTGAATTTATCCAAATAATAAAATTATTAAAAATATAGTTCATAATTAATATACATTTGAAAACATCACATAAAATTCACATATACATGTGCATCTATGAAGATATAGATGATATAAATTAATCTTATTAATTAATCTCTTTTTCAATCAATAAATATATTTTCTTTTTCCTTTTTTACAAAAAAATAGTCGAGTTTTTTGACAGGTAACTCAAAAGTTTTTTTTTTATGACAGGTTACTCTCAATTAATTACATCTTTAAATTAATCTAAAAAGATTTTTGAAGTCCTCTTTTTCCTTTTGTAAAATAAATTGTTCATGAATCAATCTGTACTTCTAAATTTTAATTCAATTTAAGCAAAATTATTTACTTCTTATCCTTTAAAATATAGAGATTTTTAAATGTCATTTTTACCAAAGAAATTTATTTAAAATTTCATTCTCATTATATATAATGCTACTCAGCATTTTATATACATTTATCTGTGCTTCTTTTTGTGAATTAGTCTTGGTGAGATAGATAGAATCCAGGATTGTCATAATTAGGAAGTTATAATTTAGGTATGATTATTGATATTGATCAGTTTTCTTCTGGCTAGAATTGTTCCAGGAAAGCTAGCTGTTTTCTCAGAACATATTTGTAGCTATGAATTACAAAAAATCTTGATTCTTTTTCTCCATGTGAATTCAAACTCCACCTGTGAACTGTAGAGCAGCTGCTTTCTTGCATTTTTTACATCTGCATGGTAGTTTTCTGTATAATTCTACTAGCCATTTCTGCAGACAGCTTTATTGTGGCCACTGTATACTACAGTTACCAACAAACTGCAGCTAACTCTTACAAAAATATTAGCCAAACTATTTTAGTCAACTATTTTTTTCAACAACTACTACCCAGACTCTTCTGGCCAGCTCTTAGAAAAACTATAATCCAGACTTTGCAGCTGACCTGTTTAGCCACAGCTTCTCAAAATATTAAAACCAGACTCTTCTGGCCAGCTCTTACAAAAGCCACAATCCAAAACTGAACTGATATTTTTTATCAGTCCTTTTATAAAATCTGAGGTGACAACAACACTAATTTAAAAACTGTGTTTTTTCTTATCTCTTTTGATTGGAAACATTTTTAATTCCTCCAAAAGCACTTTCAATTTAAAAGCTACATTTGGAAATCTTATCAAAGATTTTTAAAAATAGATAATAAAAACATATACAAGCATTAATTAAAAATAGATATTTTATACAAGTTTTAATTAAAAGATTTCAAAAATACACTCTGCTTGTTTTTAAATTTCAAAATCAGAATAATATTTATTTAGACCTTTTTTTAAAAAAATATTTATTTTATAATAAAATTCTGTTTTAATTCAGTTTAGTAACCCTTTATTTATTATTTTTATTCCAAGTGAAATATAGAAAATGTCTACAAAAATTTGTCTGTTTGTTTATTTCTACTTTTCCTTTACTTTATATATAGCACTGCTCTGAAAAAAAAAAGAAAAATAGAAATAAAACAACTTTCTAACAATATTTTTACATAATCTACATGTATAATCAAAACAAAGTTCATATCTCAAATTATATACTTATCAATTTTTTTAGAGATCTGATAGACATCTGACAGTTATCAGAATGAATAGTGATCTGCAATTTTGAGATAGATAAAGAATTCAGCCATTGACTATAAGTGCACAATGAATTATGAGAACCAAAAGGACTACTTTTAATTGAGATACTATAAGCTACTACAACCCATGATAAATGTAATGCAAAAATGTTTGTGAAGCCCTGCTCCTATGGATGGGCTGAAAAATACAATACTATCCTCTGCTTCTTTAAGCTTTATGGGCTGGAAAATATAAGCTACCCCTTACTTATTTTCTTTAGAGACTTAGAGACTGGAATCATGGTAGGACTACATTAACTGCTCTGTGATTAACAATATAAAATATAAAAAAATGGATTGGAGAAAATACTCGAGATAGAACCCTCATGGAATTGTATAAAACATTGCATCCTCAAGCAAAACCATCCACCCATCACCAAAACTGAAAATACAGTTAAACAAACTTCAACAATCAAATACAAAATTCAATCTCCAAAATTTTGGATTTTCTATTTAACTCTAAACATCACCCTCTTCTAAACATATATGAAAAGTACTATTTTATAATTTATAATCATTATCAATAAATACTCTTGTCACCTCTTTCACAATAATTTTTAAAATTAATTCTGCATAAAATGCATACTTTTTTCTTTCTCAGTTGTGGTTTGAGATCAAGTTGGTAAATTTGAAGTGAGGATCACTAATATGTGATCATCATCAGCATTATGTTGGTAAGCCATCTATATTGATTGCCACAGTACATCATCAGCCCTCAGTTAGTTAGCCATTTGTAACAGGATGGGGGAGAAAGGAGTGAACCTGGGGTGATGGAATATCATCATCACTCCCAGTCAATTTAAAATGAAATATCAAATTAATTATTAAATAAAATTAGAAGTAAAATAGTAAAGGTAATGTTTAGTATTAAAAAAATATAAGAAGTCTTTTATATATCATAGTGAGATAAGTAATGTTATATTATAAGAGAGCATGAGGTAGAAATGTCTTATAAATAAATAATACTCAAAAGAAACTACTTGTTATCATGAATGATCAATTGAAATACATCAATATAATAAATCAATAGTCCATCTTGTGGCTGGATTTGAAAAATAAAAAATATAAATCAACAATCAATCTGGTGACTGAATTAGAAATGGGTCTTCTGTACTACAGGCCAATTATTTAACCTTTTCCAGCTTGGGCAATTATTTAAACATAACTTGGTTACACCAACAAAGTGCTCATTCATCAGAGTACATAACCAGAAAAATCTAAACAATAATGCAGGGATAATGAAACATGGTGATCATCATCAATGCTCCGGACACTTAGTGCCATTAATGCACTGGCCAACTATAAAATTAAATTCTAATAATGACTAAATTAAGTAAAATATGGTGAAGGGACTTTGAAAAATATACTCTTCATATCAAAACAGGATTTTTGCCAACTGAATATCCCTAAATCACTAAACACATCCACATTTATATATTCAGCCTGTGCTTGAATCTAGCTCATAGAACATAAGCTCTATTACTGTTACAGTGACCAATGAATGATGACTTAATACAATTTTTAACAATTGAATTTAATTTTATTAATAAAAATATTTAAAAAATGATATTAAGGTTTAGAATAAGTTTATGCATATCAATTAAATCTGATTTTGATTAACATACAATAATAACAAATTAACATATTGTGATTTACATATATGCGATTAATACAAAATTCAAATTATTACATGGTAGTTTACATATATATGAGCACAGATGCACAATTTATAATATACAATTAATATATTTCAATTGATATTCAATAATGACAAAAATGATTAAAATTTTACATATAAGAGTCTATCTGATAAACATTGATATTTGCAAAACAATTAACATATATACACATATCTACATGTGTATGCATGTAATTTCTGAATATATTTGACTTGTTACAAAATAAACATTTTTAGTTATCACTTTCAAATGACACAAAACACATGGGTTTGCATATATGTCGCAATAGGTTTATTCAAAACACACACACACACATATATATATATATAATCTGTGCAGATATGTGTGGTACAATAATTGATTAATTATATAAATGAATTTCATTTTCAATCATATTTGATAATAGCAAAAACTCATTTTTTTATAGAATAAGATTTAATATATATGTGTATGCATGTATTTGCTCATTGATGTTTGCCTATTTTAATTTGTTACAATAATAATATTATACTTTCATAATTGATTCAATATTGAAAATATATAAAATTTATTCAGTATTTAATAACAAGTTTTTTTTTTTTTAAGTGTCATAGTATCGGCCAGGATGCAATCCAGCAACCCGGGATACTGCCTGCAAGTGCAAGTTTTACTCTTTGATGATTACAATTTTGTTGTTTAATTTAAAAAAATAAATAAAGTCAGTTTTCAACTGATAACTGTTTTGATTGATTTATTATCAATGCATTTTAAAGTGTCACTTTTTCTTTTATAGTCTAAAAGATTTTCTGGAATTTTTTTTTTTAAAATATAAATTTTAAGATAATTCTCTGCATATATGTTGCATGATCATAGGTTGATTTTTAATTATAAGGTTTTTTTTTAATTTTAAAAATATAGATTTAAACCTTTTTTCTCCTTTAATAAATGATTTTAAACAAGTATCATTATATATATTTATCAGTTACAAAAATCTCATTTTACTAAGGAAATTATTTTAAATTTTGTTGTTATATATAACAGTATTCACCACCAGCTATATATACATTTATCTGTGCTTCTCTGCTTTTAGATACATCAGCATACATATAATTATATCTGCAGCAACTGATGGTTTTTCTTGTTGGAGACCACTCCAGGTAATTGTCAGCACCAGGAAAGTATAATCAGGTATGTTGGTATTCCATGATTTGCTACTGTATAGGATTTGATACACTTCAGGCCAGCAAACTGTTTTCCAGAACACCTTTAAGGCTATGAATTTTAACAAAAAAGAAGTGGATCATTTTCCTCCATGTGAATTCAAACATCATTATTGAACTGCAAAGCAGCTGCTTCCACTTGTCTTGACTTCAGCTACATTTTCATGGGAGCTCTGTCCAACTTTGTTAACTAACTCTGCAGCTAGCTATTCTACATCACAAAAATATTAACACAATAATTGTCTTCAAAAATTACTATCCAAACTTTGCAACTGGCCAATTTGACCACTGATTTTCAAAAAATATTAACCAGACACTCTGGGCCAGCTCTTATAAAAACCACAAGCCAAAACTGCACTGATATTTTTTATCAGTTTTTTATAGAATCATCTGAGGTGACAATAACACTAATTTAAAAACTGTGTTTTTTCTTATCTCTCTTGATTGGAAACAATTTTAATTCCTCCAAAAGCACTTTTAATTAAAAAGCTACATTTGGAAATCTTATCAAAGATGTTTAAAAATAGATAGTAGAAATACATGCAAGCATTAATTAAAAAAATAGATATTTTATACAAGATTTAAATAAAAGATTTCAAAAATAACCCTGCTTATTTTTAAATTTCAAAATCAGAATATTATTTATTTAGACTTTTTTTTTTAAAAAAATATTTATTTCATAATAAAATTATGTTTTAATTCAGAGTTATTAACCCTTTATTTATTAATTTTATTCCAAGTGAAATGTAGAAAATATCTACAAAAATTCATGTCTGTGTTTATTTCTACTTTTTCTTTACTTTATATATATGCACACACAACTATATTGCTGTGTCCATGTAACTAAGATGGCTACAATATGTATAATATTAAAGTAATAATTAATAGTTGTAAAAATATATGTAACTAAACATGGGGTTAATATAATGGTAAAGAAATGCAAAGTACAGATCAGAATAATGTACTAGTAACTGTCAGATTGGTTAAATATTTTTACTTCAAAATAATTATTTATTGCATATAGAAATCTCTTGCTGATTGCAGAAATTATTATCTCAAAAGGTGACATAATAAAAATAAATTGTTCCTAATTGTGGGAAATTTAGTGTAGTATTAAAAGATTAAACTCAATAGAAAAACAGTTTGATTTTAAATAAATCCAAACTTTAAATTCTAACAGTTATAAAAATGATATGTATATAAATATTAGCTATCAACACAGGTATATAAATCCAAAAATTATTGAATAATATGCATGCAATATATGGGAGAGGAGTGGTCTGAATGTTGCAATATAAATTTGATACTTTGTTTAAATTTTTTTCTATAGTGCAATTGTTAATTATGGTATATATTTACAAGATAATATAAAGTGGATAGAAGTGGGTTTTTTTTTTACTAAAGCAATGTTATATCGGACTAAATGCAAAATGGAAAAGTACAATGTAAAAATGAAAGCTATTGAAATTATAACAATTATATTAGTTAAACATGCTTTATTTCAAAACTGCAAATTTATATATATATATATATATATATATATATATATATATATATATATATATATATATATATATATATATATACAATAAATACTAAAATTATATATAATGCAGCTGATCATCTGCTGGATTACCTAATTAAATATATACAGTTTTGATAACATGGTATTGTTTATTTAAGATTGATACTATAGAAAAGAATATAGGGTAGTATATGTTCTTCTACTTCTTATTATAGTGCAGTGACCTAATTATATTATTAAATAAATTTAAGTTTACATGCACAAATCTATGCAGTCATTAAAATTAAAAAAGAAAAATTAAAAAATCAGGTACATGATATAAAATTTTGGAACTTTAATTAATGTTTTTTCTCTTTTACATTTTAATAGTTGATTGCCTTGAGTTGGTGTAGTAATATGTTTAATAATAAGTTAGAGGATAGAGAGTAGATAAGGGAAAAAATAGCCATTTATAAAAACTATATTGAAACATGGTTGTTAATAAAACTATTCAAGTTTTTACCATGACACAACTAATATAAAAAAAAAACATTAAAAAAAAAAAAACTATGAACGCTCTGAATCAAACTTGATCTGACAATAAATGTAAATTAATGCAAATTCTTTTCATAATATTTGTCTATAAAATTTAAAATTAAAATTATAATTGCTTATCCTTTTCCATATTATCTGTCTTATTAAACTGTTGCACATGCGCTTTACAGATTTTAACTATAGATGACTGAATACTAACACTTCAAACACATGATAAAGTCTTTGGAAAAGATAGAGTGGCCAACTATAGTTAAAATCTGCAAAGCGCATGTGCAACAGTTTAATACTGTTTAAATATTACAGTTTATAAACATCGCGCTATATAAAATAATTGATTTATTTACATATTATCTTTTCTGTAAAAAAATAATGTTGAAATTGTAATAGCTTTGTTCCAAATGTATTTTAATGTAAAATGATTTTGAAATATTAATTAAAGAATATTGATAGATGATTACTCTGTTTAACACATCGAGATTAAATGTTGTATATACAGTGTAAAATAAAATAAAATGGCATCAATAAGACTGTATATCAGAGAAATTTTAAACTCTAATCCAATATATTTCTGGGCATATTAATAATATAAAAGATTCATTACAAGGATAATGGATATGTTAAGGTGCTAAAATAAATTTTGTTAAGAGAATGATAAGCAGTAACAAAATACTAATAACAATAATGAACTGTTTTTCATGTGTCATAGCATCGGCTGGGTAGTGAACCCGCTAACCTGGGACAACTGCTTGTAAGGCAGCTGTGCTGACCACTTGACCTCCAATGCTTGACAATAATAAACTGTTTTTACTTGATCAAAATATGCTACTGTCAAATTATCAAGACTTTATAGATTCATACATAATGTTTGTAGTCACTTTTTAAATATGTTCTTATATTTAAAACAATATCACTTTAATATTAAAAAAAGTAATTGAAAAAAAATTATTTTTACACTTTATTTAATATGAAAAAGCAAACAACTAATTAATCCAGTTTTCTTATTAAAGTGAAATTATTGGTTTATTATTATCTGCATTTTATTATTTAACATAAATTATATAAGCATTAATTTAAAAATAGGTTAGAATTTTCTTATTAAACAAGTCAAAAGATTAATCTTAGAGTGACAAACAATAAATTACCACTGGGTTATTCAATCTTACATAGGCAAAGGATTTAACATGTTACATAGTAATGCAAATGTTTATTATTTGTGTGACATTGTGTGCATCAGAGATTTGTCCACTTGGATACAGAGAGATAAAAAGATTGAAGAATTGTAAATATAAAAAATAATAAGAAAAGGTAAAAAAAATAATTACACTGTTAAAATATTAAGCAGAATAAATTAAAGAAAATTATATATTGAAAAATTATAAAATGGAAGAGAAGTTGGATTAGGCATATATTTAGAGGAGGAGAAATTATACAAAATCAGAAGAATCCATGGCCCATATTCTCAACTAATGTGGAGTATGAAAAGATTTACATAACATTGCATTGAAAAGAATCAACAAATCAGACTTTGCTAGTATAATGCTAAAAAATGCTTAAAAAAAAAGAAATTTAGGACAGATAAGGCTCACCACAAAAGATAAGAGGAAGAGAGATACAAGTAAGTAGATTAATAAGCTAAGGAAAAGAATAATTAAAGATATCTAAAGTTAAGCCTTTAATCAGAAAGACTTGGATAAGATTGTAATATTGCTTTACCTTATCTTCTTTTTTGGTAAATAACTAATAATGATGAATTCTTAAAGAGTTACTGTTAAACAATATTATTCAGAGGAAGGAAAGAAATATAATTTTTTGTTCATGTTTAGTCTTATGTGCTACTACAAATAAGAACTGATGTTCAAGCAAGACATGAATAATTTCAGTAGTTATTTTAGCTCTTTGAATGACATAATTCTGCATTATATCTAGTAGTACTCTTTTGATTTGATGGAAAATAGGTTGCTTATTTTTTATCAAAATCAGAAATTTCTAAACTAATAAACTTCCAAAAATTTTTTTTAGTCATTTATATTTTTGTCCTTTGTTATTATGTTTCTTAAATAGTCTCTGAACTTTTAAATACATTTTATTTTCTATCTCATTTAGATTATTTTTCTCAAAAACCTTATTTTTGAAATCATCTTTATCATTATCAATCCAAACATAAAAGCCAAAAAATTCTGATTTTTAGTGCATATATACTATATAGTCATTCCTTTATTAATTCATTATAATTATTCTCTCTGAGAGATTTCACATTTTATCAAAAGATGACTGTTGTCAACATTTCCTATATCTAGTATACAAGACAAAAACCTTCATGAATTTCAGTTGCTGAATATATTTTCTTCTAGTTATTGGACCTGTCTGAGCTATAAATAATAGAACAATCCCTCTTTCATTTTTATAAATTGTTTTACTATTAATAATTATTCAAAAATATATTTTTTAATTTTCTATGTCTGTTCTTCATCTATTGATTTACTCATTTTTATTAAAATTGATATTTTTCTATCCAATTTTTATTATTTCAATTAACAATTCAAATAAATTGACACAAAGATTTTGCTCATTTCTTAAACATATTCCTTTTATTTAATTTCACATTTTTTTTTTTTTACAATCTAATTAAAAAATATTTAAATAATTTATTATTATTTATAAATCATTATTCTAGGAAATATTTTCAATTTATTTTTTGTCGTTTTAATGTAATAACTCAACCATTCCATTCTTCCTTAAATTATTTTATTTGCTTTCCACTGTTATGCATAAAAACAAAATTTTCCACACTCTCTTCAAATTCTTTATAAAGAATGCATCCTTAAAAAAGCTATTTGGTAAAATGTGTAAAAAGATAATATGAGATAATAATAACAAAAAAGAAAAAGAAAGATAATACTATTAAAAATGTTAGCACAATACAGCATTGAACCCAGACACGACATTTTTGAGGTAGACTTCCTCTCAGTACTCCCAAGTGAACAACAAATTTAAAACTTGTAAAAAAATTATTGATAAAGATAATTTCATCATATGCAGAATTATGAGGCAATATTTTTAAAATGTTTTATTTTAAATTAAATTATTATTAATAATATGTTACTTCTAATATAAATTAGGATAATTAA
>JAQFVV010007706.1:22500-64811 GCA_028023455.1 Epiperipatus broadwayi
TGAGAGTACAATTGTTATACTCTTATGTGGTTAGGTATAGTGATGAGATTCTAAGAACTTGTTTAATGGAATAAGCATTTTTAATATAAACATGCATATTTTCTTTTAGAATTTCCTATTATATAATGCTGGGTAGGTGGGAGTTGATAATCAGGAAAATGAAAGAGCAGTTAAAGACCAGGTGTCATTAAAGACTTTACTGGAGGCCAGGAGCTGGTCACGTTTCTTGATTTTTTTGAGCGTTTGATAAAACAATGGTATGATTTGTGGCGAGGGTAATTCCATGAGAGTTTTGCATCTCACTATCCATATGGAATAAAGGACAAAGGTAGAAAGCCTTATTATTGAAAAAAAACCCATTATGAATGGCATTTTCAAGTGAGAAAATCATATCAGATCTTATGTTGGAATTAATTATAATTATCTCTTTCAGTGTTTTAAGTCTTGGGCACCAGTGTATAATATGGTTTATGGTTTCATCTTCACGAGCACACAGACCACATATAGGATCAATGCTGTTAAAACCTCTTTGGTGATAAAGGAACCAATTCGTGGGAAGCGCATTAAGATTTATTTTAATGATGAAGTCAAGGAATTTGGGTTCCAGACTCCATCTTTTGAAGTGTGAAATGAGTCTTTGGTTGGTTATTTTTAGGCTGGTTTTAATGGGTTGTTGATTATAGTTGATTATATTGTATGCTTCCCATAAGGTGATTTTTTTGTTAAGGTTAAAGGGCATTATTGGGTTATAAAGTTGTAAGTGGTCTATTAGGGAGGCTATCCATGAACTGGCAGAGGGTGGAGGATGATCTGTCGGTGTAATTTTTTTAATAATGTTGGAGTATCCACATGAGATGATCAGATTATGTAGAGTGTTGTGGGTTTTCTGTAAAATGATTGCTTGTATTGAGTGGAATGACAGTCCATTGAACCTGCGTGGTCGTTGGATGCCTCGCAAGCTAATAGCAACTGTCCTTCCTCTCCAGAGAAGTTTGGTACATAATCGGTTGATTTTATTTTGAAACTGTTTAGACATCTTTATGAATGGAAGATAATATGAGATTTTTGGCATTATGATCATGTTGAGGAGGCCAACCTTTCCATATAATGAAAGGTATACTCTAGAGAGTGATGTGGTGATGGCTTCAGTTGAATGGAGGATTGCATCTTGAATCTCTCTTGCCATTGCAGTTGGTGTTTTGAAGATTGGGAAACCTAGGTATCTTTGGGGTTTTGCAGAAAAGGGAGAGTTAATTTGTTTACCAGACATGATCTTCCAGATGGAAGATTTGTTAAAGTTTATTTGTAGGCCAAGTTTCACTGTATTTCTGTTTAAGATGTTCATGAGATGGGGAAGGTATTTAATGGTGGGAAGAACAACCATGATGTCATCTATATATGCAAATACATTGAAGTTTTTATTGAGAGAGGGAAGGAAAATTCCTGGGAGGTTTTTTTCTATATCCATCAGAAGAGGGTTGATGTATGCTGTGAAGAAAAGGGCACTGAGTGGAGATCCTTGAGGGATCGACTTGTATGGCTTGAAGCCTGGTGTAATCTTGCCATCAAGAGAGAGAAAAATCTCTCTGTTGTTGAGCAGATTGCTGATCATCTGAACAATCCCGGCTGGAATGTCGCATTCCAACAGAATATCCAGGAGGATATTTATCTGGACTGAATCAAATGCTGCCGCAACATCCAGCTGGACAGCAATAGGTTTTGATTTACGATGTCCTCTGATGTAATTGAATAGTGCAGTTACATTGGACATAGCATGCGAGGTTGATGATCCCTTTTTCCCGTATTGGTTTGACGAGATATGGCTAAGGATTTGAGTTTGGATTTGATCTTTAATGACTGATTCAATTATCTTGATAAGCAATGGGGTCATGGAAATTGGCCGGATATTGTTAATGTCGTTTAGTGGTTTTGCTTTGATCTTTAATGACTGATTCAATTATCTTGATAAGCAATGGGGTCATGGAAATTGGCCGGATATTGTTAATGTCGTTTAGTGGTTTTGCTTTTTTAATAAAAGGCACGAGTGCCACTGGGTAAAGATCTGTTATGTTTCTGTTGCCGGAGGCTAGGTGATCAATCATTTTTTTAATAATTGGCACAGTGAATTGACTGAGGTGTTTGAGAAGGAAATTTGGGATGCCATGAAGGCCAGGATGAACGCCGTCCAGGAGAGATGTTATCTTCTTTTTGATTTGGATTTCTGTGATGCCATGTTCGCCGGGGTCACCAGCATCCAACCAGCTGTTTATAGGAGGAGCACCATCTTTTTGCATTAATTGGCAGAATTGTTTGCTGATGTGCTGCATCATTGGAAAGCCAACGAGATTGGTTCCATTAGAATTAATGGATAAGGGAGTGATTTGTTTTCTATTGTACCCCAATGCCCATCTAAGGTAGTCTCTCGTCCAGCAGTGTTGTTGTGCTAAGAAACATTTGGCTCTTCTGATGGATATATATTCTGCAAGGGACTTTTGCTTAATTTTGTACAGATTTTTAAGGATGATGATTTTTTCTGTATTTGTGAAATTTTGCTGTAAAGCTTGAAGTTGTATATTAATGTCTGTTAGATCATTTAGAAGGCAATTAGGTCCTTTGATTTTCCTGGCGTGGTGATTTAATATGGATTGTAGTATTCCGATGAAGGAAAACCAGCCCTCCTCAGCAGGAAGGGAAAGGATGTTTATTTTCTGGAAAAGGATGTATGCCTCAGATACTATCGCTTCGGTCATATTTGATTGGGTGATCATGTGCATGGTTTTACCAGGTCCATCAATAGGTGCAGGGATTGAAATAGGTGTAAGTTGTAAGATTAGAGCCATATGATCAGAGAAAGCAACAGGAGCCAAGGCTGCATCAAGGTTGAAATGGAGGTCTGGGGTGTAGTAAACCAAATCAATCAGGGACTTTTTAGTTTTAGTATAGAAAGAGTAGGCTTCAGGAGGGAAGAAGCCCTCTCCACACATTAATCTGCGATTTATTAGATGCAAAAATCTCTTGTTGAAGTCATTGTATGTGGTGTTAAAGTCTCCCAGAAGAATAGTAGGGGAGGCTCTGTTAGCATTGATGGCATTTAGGATGTGGATTATTTTTAGATATTGAGAGGTGTCTTTGGCTGTATATATATAAGCTATGATGATCGGATAACCCCAATAGTCTATTTCTATGATAATAATATTGGCATCTAGGAATAGAATGCTAAAACTGTTTGGTGGTGTTGACTTGCTGAGAAGAATACTGACTCCACCTGAAGCAGAATGGCCTACAGAAAATCTAGTAAATCCGAGAGTTGAGAGAAGAGATAGTATTTTATGATCAGTCTTATGGTGATATTTAGTTTCACCCATAAGAAGTATATGAGGGGAGCAGAGCGAGAGCCAGTTTTTAATAGCTAGAACTCTATCAATTGAGTTGATGCTGCGAATGTTAATGCCAGCAATTTTGCAGAACATGATAGATTAATCCAAACCGTCCTCATCAAAGTGTGCCAAGTCAATATGGGACATCTCCATGTTAATGAGGTCTGATGTTGTTTGGCAATCAGAGTCTTGTGATTGAATTTGTGGATGGATTGGCGATATAGTTGTTGGTTGCGGAAACGCATCCATGAAGTCTTCGGTGTCTGATGAAGTAGTGTAATCTGTCTGAGATTCGTCAGAAGGATCAATGGTATCAATGGTTATAGGATCCATGGTTTTCCTCTTTTTTTCTATGGATTTGCGAGGCTTTGTGCTTGATATATCTGGAATTTGTTTGTTAGAGGGTGGAGGTGAGTAATGTATCAGATGGGCGCTATCATCATCAGAGCTTGATTTATCTGAACGAATTGATTTTCTTTTAATTTTCTTATTTGTATTTTGGGTATTTGTTGTGTCGGTTTTTTGAGGGTTTTGAAGTTTAACAGTGTTTTTTTCATTTTCCTGTTCTTTTGATAAAAGTGTTTTTTTATTGTTATAGGAATTTGTTTTAAATTTTAGACCCGAGTCTTTTTCGGTTTGCTGTAACTGTTGGGAAACATTAACTATGCTGACTTTCGGGTTGAGTGTTTGACAAGTCTTTTCATCTGGATGGTTAATTATTGCAGGAGTTGAAGAATTGAGGACAGTTTGTGGATCACTTTGTTTAGGTTTACTGGACTTAACTGACCCAAATGAGGATGTATCAATGGTTTTAGACTGGGTGGGAGTTGTTATGGATGGATTGTTTTGAAATTTTTTGAGTGTATTTTCTTCATCTCCTATATTTTCCTTGCTCTCATCAGGTGGTTTGGTCATATTGCCTTCTTTTGTATCAAGAGTTTGGCCTAGTATTGTTTCTTGGGGATTAGTATAATATGTATCGTATGTATGACCTTTAGTCTTATCAGTTTGAGTGATTGGTTTAGGCACGGTATATGTAATTGCTTGGATCTCTGATTCACTACTATTAGTGTAGAGGTTGTCGTTTGATCTTTCTTGAATATTTTCATTTTGAAAGATAGGTTTGGATGTGAAAGGGTTTGTTGGAGGATTTATTTGAATCAGGTTGTCTGGGTTTGTGAGGTTGCTGATTGAATTAGGCCCATGTGGTGATTGTCTATTTAAGGATGTGAGAGCTGTGTTAGTAGGTCTACCAGGACATCTGTGAACTTTATTCTTTTTAATACCACAGTGTGTACATATTCTTGCTGCACAATCTTTAATGAGGTGTGTTCTTTCAAGGCAGAAGAAACATTGTGGATGTACTCCCCTGAAAGTCAAAACCATAGGAGAGCCTCTTGCAGTAATAATAGTGGGTATGTCAGTGGATATAATGTTTTTCTTCAATGTAAGTGTGAAGATAACAGTATTGGACAGGATTTGATCTTCGCAGTGAGGGTTTAATAGGTGTTTAAATTTGCTAACTGAGCCATAATTAATAAGGATGTCTTGTAGTTCTTGTTCTTTCAAGTGGGCAAGGCAGTTTTGGATTCTGCCGGATAGTGTAACAGGACGGTTCATATCTATGGAGCATAGTATAAAATTTCCTAAAGATCTGTATTTATTTTTAAAGTTCATACGGTCAGCCCACGTTTTAAACTCAACGATAACATAGCGGTCATTGGGATGATTAAGAATCATATGAATGCCTCTGCCTAATTGTTTTTGATTGATTAGACTGTATAGCTGTTCTAGAGGGAACTTATATAGAGCACATTGTTGATTTGTTATGGCTAAGATTAACGACTTATCGCTGTAGTAGTTAGCAAACGATTTATATAGGCTATTGGGAATCGTTTTGTTGAACTCATTATTTATTTTTAGGAACATGTCGTCATTAAGATCGTTTATATTAAATGAGACATTTTCCAAAGTGTTTGATTCTTGTTCTATGTCTAGTTCTGAGATATTCAAATATAGTTCATTGAAATTATCGGCCTTAATATTTTCGGAGATGCTCTCAAAATTTTTAGACCTTACGATATTTGCGTACGTAGAGGAATTTTTCAATATTGGTATTGAAGAACTTGGATTAGATTGTAAGTTGGCTGAAGTAGCAATGAATTGTTCTGCGCTATAATCTTTGTTTGTTCTGGAATGTGATTTATCGGTTTTAAAATTTATTTCTTCTTTTTGATTTTTAAATTTACTGTTGACAAACTGTAATGTGACAGCACTGGTTTTGTCGACCTGTGGTGGAAAAGTTTTAACTTTAAAAAATTCGCCGAGATCATCTTGTCGGTAATTTTGTCTATTATTTTCAGATATGGTTTCCAGGGTATTATTGGGCAAAGGAAATTGCTCATTAGAGTCTTCTGAGGGTGCATAAAGTCTTCGGAGAGGTGATGATTGGTTTTGCTTGTATTTTTAGGCATTTCAATCATTTCGCTTGATGAGATATTAATGCTATTACTTATATTAGGGGTAAGTTGAATATTTTCTAAACTTTTGTTGATATTTGTGATGCTGTTTTCTTTTGAAATATTGGTTTGTGGGTTTTTATTTGTTGTAGAAGTTATTTTGGATGAATTTAGATTAGATCTAAGGCTATAAAATTTACGACCGATGACTGCATTACTAGATTGAATGCTGAGATCGGGGCTAACCTTAATTTGCGAATTATCGATTATATTATCACTTTCCATAATATATAATGATTAAAACCGACTTACCTTGAATAAGAAACGTAAAGGTAAGGGGACAATCGTCCCTATCTTCCTGAAATTGAATCGCTTAGGGACGCTATTTGTATGACCAGTTGCAAAGATGGCTGCCAAAAGCGGAAGTTTAAATAAAAATATTTTCTAAAAAGTTGTAAAAGCTAATCAATTCAAAATTTAGCTTATAAGTAGGTTAAAAGCAAAAGGTGTTTCTTTTAACAAAAATTAAAAGTCGATATGACATTCTATGAAAAAGTAATTAAAATGCTTGTAAACAGGTTGAGGATAGATCATGATTTAATTAAAAAAGCTGATATTTCTGTTCAAAAATAATAACTTGTAAATATAGTATTTGGCCAATAAGCAATATACCACAGTGTATTCTCTGGAGTTACTTATAGATAATAGATCAAAGGATCCAAAAGATGATAGATCTGAATTTTACTGATAAGATAACTCAAATGAATATAAATAGTGCCTACAATTTATTCAAAGAATTAATTCTTGTCTGCTTCCAGGATTCTATTCTGCTGTCATTATTCTTCATATGCTGTTATTAAAATTAATATTATTATTTGATTGTTTTGTCAGATTTGTGATGCAAAAGCAGAGAAGCCATTATCTGCTTCACTCTGTCAAGCTGGCAGAGATCAAGTCAAAAACTCATTATCAAGTTCTGAAAAAGAAGCCATCAACAATTCAAGAAACTACCAAAATGTTTGTCCACTATGTAACCACCCTGAGTTGAGTGCAATTCTGATGTCCAATGCTATTTGAAAAAACCAGTTTGTAAATTAAGATCAAATTACTGCCAAATCATTCTAATAAAGTCTGAATGGTCATTTAAACCTTCATTCACCATATTTATGGTTTTAAGAATAAACTCTGCCAAAATAAATCAATACCTAAGACTGAACACAAACTTTTGACCTAAAAGAAATAAGTATAAACTTTAAATTAATCTTTAGTTAATTATTATTCCTTTCCTCTCTAAGGAAATATATTAGTAAATAGTTATTTATTTAATCTGTTTGTAAGCAGGTATAGCAAGAGATTGTCAGTGATAATTGTATAAAATTATTTTATAAAAGATAATTAACATTGTAATCACAATCTTTTGCCATGCTATTAAACATTTATATGTTAATTAAATCAGTTATTTCCACTTTAAAGAAAATATTAATAATATGATAAATCAGCAAGTTAATAAATTTATGAATGGAGTTCAATCATGCTGCATAGATTAAGGTTATATTAAATAAATATCAGTTTGAGTGAACAATTCTTGTGTTTCTAAGTGTTGTAATTGATAAAAATAGATGGCTATCAATCTGTCAATTCAGGCTATGTTTATTACATCTAAAACTCATTCTTATGTAATGTATTAGTATTAAATGATAGTAACATTATTTGTGATTGCTAGCCCCTTACAGTCATTATTTTGTTTAGTGATGTGCAGTAAATGAACAATTCTTATCCTACATTACCTATTTATTTCATACATGATCTGTACTGATATGTTTGCAACTGCTGGTCACTCTCATACATGGTACCAAATAATCTACAAAATAGTATGTGGTAAAATTTTAATTACTACTGTATTCATATAATTTATACATGTATTAGTTCTTGTTCAGAAACTATTGTGGAACAGATTATTTCCTGTATTTTACAATTATTTTATTATTTAACTTTTTGCTAATATTATAACCTGAAGTTGATTACAGCAGTCAATTTGTTAATTATTTTACTTAAGTTATTGATTGTAAATAATGATGACAAACTGCTAAAAATAATGAGACACATAATTTATTTACATATCTACAAAACAACACATATTGATGGCACTTTAGTTAATTAAGTTATAAATTAATTCATGATAAATAAACCTTTCTAAATCTTATTAGTATTAATTTAATTTTATATTACACACAGCTATTACATATGGTGGTGCAATGTAAAATATTATTTATTTGTGAATATGTATAGACTCTTAACCACTTTCATTATTTCTGTTCTAAGATGAAATGATCCTGCCAAATGAGGATAATATATTATATACTAAGAATAATTTTAAAAGTTTCTTATTTCTCTCTGACCTTATTAAGCTGTAAAAAAAAAAAATGTCAGTCTGTGACATAATGTGGAATGCACATGTGAATTGCCCTCAGGTGATTTTCATGCAGGTTTGTACAATTCTGTCAGTTACAATATGTATAAGTTTTCCAATTAAAATTGTGTGATAGTTTTTATTTTAAAACAACTGCTTTTTAAAAAAAAAGATAAATGAGAAAACTTACATTATTTAAAATGATTACAAAAAGTTAATAAAGATCATAATTTTTTTTAGCATACATTTTTAAAAATAACTGTTTAAAATAAAAAATAAATCTATCAAACAATTTTAAATAGAAAACTTAGTTACTGATTTATTATACATATTTAATTATGTACACATACTAAATATAATATATATATATATTATGAGTATATATATTAACTTATTGCAGAAATATCTAAAGATTTATATATACTATATGTGTGGTATTGATTTAAAGTAAAGTTGTATGTATTAATTGAAGTACATTTAGAATGTATACACATATATTATTTATGTACACAGTAAATATGATATGTACATAAAGGGTATACACTTTAATTTATATATATATATATGTCCACAGATGGCATTCTACCAAAAAAAAAAAAAAGCATATGTTTTGTTTACATAAACGTCAGAGTAGTTAGTATTCACTATCTCTAACTATAATTCCACTTTCAGATCATGATTTCAAGCTATTTGCTATCGTCAGTGAAAGACAGGAATAAAGAAACTAGATCTAAATACAAACTCTGAGCGTTTATGAAACAATTTCTATTCAGCTTGCAAGCGTGAATTTTTTAGACACGTAATGTCTTCAAACTCAGCATAGCAAACCAGATAGCTATATGGGTCTGATCTCAGTTCAGCATCACCACATAGTAGAAGCCTCTGCAATCTATATCATTGCAAGAAAGACCTCAAAGGTACATTTATGATAAACAAAAATGCAAGTTAAAAAACTTGCTAACGCTTGTATTTATGTCCACAGATGGCGTTCTACCAAAAATGCCCATCAAGCGTATGTTTTGTTTACATAAACGTCAGAGTAGTTAGTATTCACTATCTCTAACTATAATTCCACTTTCAGATCATGATTTCAAGCTATTTGCTATCGTCAGTGAAAGACAGGAATAAAGAAACTAGATCTAAATACAAACTCTGAGCGTTTATGAAACAATTTCTATTCAGCTTGCAAGCGTGGAATTTTTAGACACGTAATGTCTTCAAACTCAGCATAGCAAACCAGATAGCTATATGGGTCTGATCTCAGTTCAGCATCACCACATAGTAGAAGCCTCTGCAATCTATATCATTGCAAGAAAGACCTCAAAGGTACATTTATGATAAACAAAAATGCAAGTTAAAAAACTTGCTAACGCTTGTATTTATGTCCACAGATGGCGTTCTACCAAAAACGCCCATCAAGCGTATGTTTTGTTTACATAAACATCAGAGTAGTTAGTATTCACTATCTCTAACTATAATTCCACTTTCAGATCATGATTTCAAGCTATTTGCTATCGTCAGTGAAAGACAGGAATAAAGAAACTAGATCTAAATACAAACTCTGAGCGTTTATGAAACAATTTCTATTCAGCTTGCAAGCGTGGATTTTTTAGACACGTAATGTCTTCAAACTCAGCATAGCAAACCAGATAGCTATATGGGTCTGATCTCAGTTCAGCATCACCACATAGTAGAAGCCTCTGCAATCTATATCATTGCAAGAAAGACCTCAAAGGTACATTTATGATAAACAAAAATGCAAGTTAAAAAACTTGCTAACGCTTGTATTTATGTCCACAGATGGCGTTCTATCAAAAACGCCCATCAAGCGTATGTTTTGTTTACATAAACGTCAGAGTAGTTAGTATTCACTATCTCTAACTATAATTCCACTTTCAGATCATGATTTCAAGCTATTTGCTATCGTCAGTGAAAGACAGGAATAAAGAAACTAGATCTAAATACAAACTCTGAGCGTTTATGAAACAATTTCTATTCAGCTTGCAAGCGTGAATTTTTTAGACACGTAATGTCTTCAAACTCAGCATAGCAAACCAGATAGCTATATGGGTCTGATCTCAGTTCAGCATCACCACATAGTAGAAGCCTCTGCAATCTATATCATTGCAAGAAAGACCTCAAAGGTACATTTATGATAAACAAAAATGCAAGTTAAAAAACTTGCTAACGCTTGTATTTATGTACACAGATGGCGTTCTACCAAAAACGCCCATCAAGCGTATGTTTTGTTTACATAAACGTCAGAGTAGTTAGTATTCACTATCTCTAACTATAATTCCACTTTCAGATCATGATTTCAAGCTATTTACTATCGTCAGTGAAAGACAGGAATAAAGAAACTAGATCTAAATACAAACTCTGAGCGTTTATGAAACAATTTCTATTCAGCTTGCAAGCGTGAATTTTTAGACACGTAATGTCTTCAAACCCAGCATAGCAAACCAGATAGCTATATGGGTCTGATCTCAGTTCAGCATCACCACATAGTAGAAGCCTCTGCAATCTATATCATTGCAAGAAAGACCTCAAAGGTACATTTATGATAAACAAAAATGCAAGTTAAAAAAACTTGCTAACGCTTGTATTTATGTCCACAGATGGCGTTCTACCAAAAACGCCCATCAAGCATATGTTTTGTTTACATAAACGTCAGAGTAGTTAGTATTCACTATCTCTAACTATAATTCCACTTTCAGATCATGATTTCAAGCTATTTGCTATCGTCAGTGAAAGACAGGAATAAAGAAACTAGATCTAAATACAAACTCTGAGCGTTTATGAAACAATTTCTATTCAGCTTGCAAGCGTGAATTTTTTAGACACGTAATGTCTTCAAACTCAGCATAGCAAACCAGATAGCTATATGGGTCTGATCTCAGTTCAGCATCACCACATAGTAGAAGCCTCTGCAATCTATATCATTGCAAGAAAGACCTCAAAGGTACATTTATGATAAACAAAAATGCAAGTTAAAAAACTTGCTAACGCTTGTATTTATGTCCACAGATGGCGTTCTACTAAAAACGCCCATCAAGCGTATGTTTTGTTTACATAAACATCAGAGTAGTTAGTATTCACTATCTCTAACTATAATTCCACTTTCAGATCATGATTTCAAGCTATTTGCTATCGTCAGTGAAAGACAGGAATAAAGAAACTAGATCTAAATACAAACTCTGAGCGTTTATGAAACAATTTCTATTCAGCTTGCAAGCGTGAATTTTTTAGACACGTAATGTCTTCAAACTCAGCATAGCAAACCAGATAGCTATATGGGTCTGATCTCAGTTCAGCATCACCACATAGTAGAAGCCTCTGCAATCTATATCATTGCAAGAAAGACCTCAAAGGTACATTTATGATAAACAAAAATGCAAGTTAAAAAACTTGCTAACGCTTGTATTTATGTCCACAGATGGCGTTCTACCAAAAACGCCAATCAAGCGTATGTTTTGTTTACATAAACGTCAGAGTAGTTAGTATTCACTATCTCTAACTATAATTCCACTTTCAGATCATGATTTCAAGCTATTTGCTATCGTCAGTGAATGACAGGAATAAAGAAACTAGATCTAAATACAAACTCTGAGCGTTTATGAAACAATTTCTATTCAGCTTGCAAGCGTGAATTTTTTAGACACGTAATGTCTTCAAACTCAGCATAGCAAACCAGATAGCTATATGGGTCTGATCTCAGTTCAGCATCACCACATAGTAGAAGCCTCTGCAATCTATATCATTGCAAGAAAGACCTCAAAGGTACATTTATGATAAACAAAAATGCAAGTTAAAAAACTTGCTAACGCTTGTATTTATGTCCACAGATGGCGTTCTACCAAAAATGCCCATCAAGCGTATGTTTTGTTTACATAAACGTCAGAGTAGTTAGTATTCACTATCTCTAACTATAATTCCACTTTCAGATCATGATTTCAAGCTATTTGCTATCGTCAGTGAAAGACAGGAATAAAGAAACTAGATCTAAATACAAACTCTGAGCGTTTATGAAACAATTTCTATTCAGCTTGCAAGCGTGAATTTTTTAGACATGTAATGTCTTCAAACTCAGCATAGCAAACCAGATAGCTATATGTGTCTGATCTCAGTTCAGCATCACCACATAGTAGAAGCCTCTGCAATCTATATCATTGCAAGAAAGACCTCAAAGGTACATTTATGATAAACAAAAATGCAAGTTAAAAAACTTGCTAACGCTTGTATTTATGTCCACAGATGGCGTTCTACCAAAAACGCCCATCAAGCGTATGTTTTGTTTACATAAACGTCAGAGTAGTTAGTATTCACTATCTCTAACTATAATTCCACTTTCAGATCATGATTTCAAGCTATTTGCTATCGTCAGTGAAAGACAGGAATAAAGAAACTAGATCTAAATACAAACTCTGAGCGTTTATGAAACAATTTCTATTCAGCTTGCAAGCGTGAATTTTTTAGACACGTAATGTCTTCAAACTCAGCATAGCAAACCAGATAGCTATATGGGTCTGATCTCAGTTCAGCATCACCACATAGTAGAAGCCTCTGCAATCTATATCATTGCAAGAAAGACCTCAAAGGTACATTTATGATAAACAAAAATGCAAGTTAAAAAACTTGCTAACGCTTGTATTTATGTCCACAGATGGCGTTCTACCAAAAACGCCCATCAAGCATATGTTTTGTTTACATAAACGTCAGAGTAGTTAGTATTCACTATCTCTAACTATAATTCCACTTTCAGATCATGATTTCAAGCTATCTGAGTTTGAAGACATTACGTGTCTAAAAAATTCACGCTTGCAAGCTGAATAGAAATTGTTTCATAAACGCTCAGAGTTTGTATTTAGATCTAGTTTCTTTATTCCCGTCTTTCACTGACGATAGCAAATAGCTTGAAATCATGATCTGAAAGTGGAATTATAGTTAGAGATAGTGAATACTAACTACTCTGACGTTTATGTAAACAAAACATACGCTTGATGGGCGTTTTTGGTAGAACGCCATCTGTGGACATAAATACAAGCGTTAGCAAGTTTTTTAACTTGCATTTTTGTTTATCATAAATGTACCTTTGAGGTCTTTCTTGCAATGATATAGATTGCAGAGGCTTCTACTATGTGGTGATGCTGAACTGAGATCAGACCCATATAGCTATCTGGTTTGCTATGCTGAGTTTGAAGACATTACGTGTCTAAAAAATTCACACTTGCAAGCTGAATAGAAATTGTTTCATAAACGCTCAGAGTTTGTATTTAGATCTAGTTTCTTTATTCCTGTCTTTCACTGACGATAGAAATAGCTTGAAATCATGATCTGAAAGTGGAATTATAGTTAGAGATAGTGAATACTAACTACTCTGACGTTTATGTAAACAAAACATATGCTTGATGGGCGTTTTTGGTAGAACGCCATCTGTGGACATAAATACAAGCATTAGCAAGTTTTTTAACTTGCATTTTTGTTTATCATAAATGTACCTTTGAGGTCTTTCTTGCAATGATATAGATTGCAGAGGCTTCTACTATGTTGTGATGCTGAACTGAGATCAGACCCATATTGCTATCTGGTTTGCTATGCTGAGTTTGAAGACATTACGTGTCTAAAAAATTCACGCTTGCAAGCTGAATAGAAATTGTTTCATAAACCTCAGAGTTTGTATTTAGATCTAGTTTCTTTATTCCTGTCTTTCACTGACGATAGCAAATAGCTTGAAATCATGATCTGAAAGTGGAATTATAGTTAGAGATAGTGAATACTAACTACTCTGACGTTTATGTAAACAAAAC
Organism: Epiperipatus broadwayi; assembly: GCA_028023455.1. NCBI lineage: Eukaryota > Metazoa > Onychophora > Udeonychophora > Euonychophora > Peripatidae > Epiperipatus > Epiperipatus broadwayi. The sequence continues at coordinate 36,554 of JAQFVV010007706.1, forward strand.
ATACGCTTGATGGGCGTTTTTGGTAGAACGCCATCTGTGGACATAAATACAAGCGTTAGCAAGTTTTTTAACTTGCATTTTTGTTTATCATATATATATAGTATCAGGTGGAAAGCAAAATAGATAATTGACCACAAGAGTGGCTACATGCTGCTTACTTTTAGGGTAACTGTTTATTAAAAAATGATATTTAAAAAAATGAGTAGACAGATAAATCTTAAAAAAAAAAAGAGAAAAAAGATTCTTTTGGTTCACTGATTTGAAATTTGCTTATACCATCTCTAAATTTAACATTCAAAATTCAAAGGTCAATTATTCAAAGTTTAAATAATTAAAATCTGACTTTTTTCATTTTTTTAAAAAAAAGATTCAAATTTTGTTTTGTTAAAATATCATATTTATAAAGATTTTGATATTTCAACAAGTATTTTGTTCTTGTAAATAAAAAATTAACTAAACAAACGTTTAGAAAGTTGATAAATATGATTTATTTATTTTTAAACAATGATAGTTTAAATAAAAATATGATTTAAATTTTTTTATTGAAAGCTTACATTCAGTAACTTCCATCTGTCTTTTGATTTTACATTCATCATTCACAAAACTTTGAGTATATTTTTATTTAGCAGCCAAGTTATAAACAAAAAACAAATATCATAAAGTGGTCATAATGATCCTTGGCAGCTAGATCCACAGGGTGTGCTATTTGCCCTGCACAATGTAGCCTCAATTAATTAGTTATCTTAGCTAATATGTGATCAAACTTAAACTGCCATTTCTGAATTGGGTTTAAGCCTATGTTAAATTATACCTGCACATAAAATCCTCACTCGCAGAATATTTGTGTCTTCAGAGAAGTTAAAAAAATGTGATCTAAGGAAATATAATATAAATAAATTAAAATTTGAAGCAGCTAAAGAAGTTGAAAAAAATTTAATGTTTCTAAATTTTCAAGAATGGATTTACAGCTTCTTAAATACTGGAACAGACTCCATAATGTAAAAACAAACAAATGAGTAAAATGTTAAGCTTAACAGAAAAGAAAAAAGAATTTTAAACCGAAGACTTTGATAAAAACTTATAATGTTTAAAATGTGTGATTACCTGAAGGATGGTAATATTTTAATATTTATTATTATTTTATAGCAATGTAGTAATATCGTAATATTTTATATATGCCTTCTTGTACAATAAATACTTTTTTTTTGTTATTTATTAATCCAGCCTGCTGTCTCCTTATAAATTCTGAACATTTAAATAATAAATTAAATTTTGTAATAACTAGCAAGATTAGAGTTCATACTCTACCATATTAGTCGTGGTATGTTTTAATAATACTGATGGTGTAGAATACCCTCCTATGGATTTTTTCAGTATTGGGTGGGGCTCTGATTTAACACCTAATATAAATTCATAATCCATAGAAAATCTAATTTCCATTCAATTACTTAGAAATAAATTAATGGTCTGGAAAAGAGACCATAGTCAATAATATTTTTTTTAATATAGCTAAGTCTGACCATTAATATAATTTATGATTAAATTAAATTATATTTTATTTCTATCTTGTTTCCTCTGTTGTTTGAATTTAAGGCAAAATCTCAAAAGTTATCTATGATTTCTTTCTTTTTTGCCAAATGGTAAAATTATTACAATATAATACCTTTTAATTTATATATATATATATATATATATATATATATATATATATATATATATATATATATATATATATATATATATATATATATATATATATATATATATATACTAGATGGAGCTTTACCAATGGCCCATGATCAAGCTTAGTTTACATAAACACTGAAAAAAGATAAAGTTAAATATCTCTTTCAAATTGTCTCCAACCTTTAAGCCATGTTTTCAAGCTAATTGGCTCAGGTCAGTAAAGAGCAGGAGGTCTTTACTGACCTGAGCCAATTAGCTCAAAAACATGGTTTAAAGGTTGGAGACAATTTGAAAGAGATATTTAACTTTATCTTTTTTCAGTGTTTATGTAAACTAAACTTGATCATGGGCTATTGGTGAAGCTCCATCTAGTAACATAAAATGCAAGCTATAGCAAGTTATGAAATGTATAACTTGTTTTGTTTATCATATATATATATATATATATATATATATATATATAACTACAAGTGCTCAGTACATTTTAAAGTACAATATAGTTTTACATTTTCATTTAATGTGCCAATACTAAAAACTTAAAAATAATAAAGATAATTTTTTTTATATATTAGATGCTTTTATTGGTTGCATGGTAAAATGAAATAAAATAATTGTTTCTTCAACTACAATTGGGGTTTTAGATTTAACTTGAAATAAAAGCATGGGACTCCAGAAATTAACCAAATCAATCTGTGTTTTTTATAACAAGGCATTGTCTTCTTTGACCAATTATGGTTGAAAAAAGAATTATTTTATTTCTTTTTAGTGCACAGTCAATTTAAAGCATTTAACATAATTTTTTTTATCCCTATGATTCTTTCTTTTAATGAAATTTAAAATCTTAATTGTTTATTGGTATTTCTAAAATTGCTATTTAGTCTTCAAAAATGAATAACATAAAATAAATATTTCTTCTGTAATTTTTTAATTTTTAATTTTTGTTGAAACACATTATTTTTTATTCATTGTTAGTTTATTCACATATTTGATGCTTTATTTGTTATTAAAAACTTGTACATTTTTTTATATTAGTTAAGTACTTGTACATGTTTTTATATTGTTTAATAATTTATTTTGAGGACAAAATATTCAGGATAGGTTTATAGATTTTTTCTATGAAATCTCTGTTTTTATTTTGCAATGAAATTTGACATTTTTGATCTATACTGGATCAAATATCTGCAATACTTGATTGGTACTGTGGGTGAATCATTTATCACTTGGTTGTGTCAGCAGTGGCTCAATGGCTATCCCTAGTATCAAACATGTCCTAGAGAACTTACTAAACCAGTACCTTATCTGTTTTGTATTCTTCTCTTCTAAATATATATATATATATATATATTTAGAATAGGATAAACATATCTCCCATATATATATATATATATATATGGGAGAAATGTTTAACCTATTCTTTGAAAAAAAATGAGAAAAGTAAAAGAGATTAATAACTTTTGAGCAATCAATATTTTTAATTCAATTGAAAATTTTTTGATTTATATTGTTTTGAAGATTATTATCTTTAATCATCAAAAAATCATAATGTTTAAATTTTTATAAACTCTATGTCATGTGTCATGCAAATTCTTTTTTGTCATATATATATAATGTTCTTAATAAATTTAACACAGAAAGTGATTATCGATTAGTAAGCTGTAAGATACATACATGTTAATGCAAAACTAGAGAGGCAAAAATTATTAAGAGAAACAATATTTAAAGTTGATATTCCTAATCTTCAGAAACATTCTAATGAATTCAAATTAGAACTTACAAATCGGTTTCAAGTATTAGCAGATTTTGAACATGATTCAGATTTGAATGAAATTAATATGAAAATAACTGATACACTTTTAAAAACTGCAACAAAGATAGATGGTAGAAAAAAGCAGCAATTGACCAATAACATTTCTACTAAGACTAGAGAATTTATGAAGAAAAGAAAGAATAAGAAGATATACAAAAATGATGCATTAAAAAGGATTGAATATCTTGAATTTTGTAAAATGGTGTGGAAAAGAGTTGAAAATGATATAAGAAAGTATAAGTGTGAACTAGCAAGGAAAGCTGCAGAAGAAAATAAAAGTCTTAAGTGTGTAAAAGAACATTTTGGTATTGGTAAGAAATTTATATCTGCAATAAGAAAAAAAGATGGGATTATTGCTAAAAAGAGAGATGACATCATGAAATGGGTAGAAGATTTCTATCAAGGATTATATAGTAATAAAGAACAAGTACCTCCTATATCTATTATATCTTCCAAATTGCTCAGAATTTTAAATGAAGAAGTGAGACATGCAATTAAATTTATGAAAAAAAAAAACTTCCAAATAATGATGGAATTATAATTGATATATTAAAAAAAGCAGGTGAAAAAAGAAAATTTATTTTAGTAATGTTATATACCAAATGTTAAATGATAAAAATGTACCAGATAATTGGAAGAATGCAGTATTAATATTAATATTTTAAAAAGGTGATAAAGAAGATATTAGAAATTACGACTTATCAGCCTTTTATCAGTTTTATACAAAATTTTTACCAAGGTAATCACAACTTGTCTACAGAGAACATTGAATTTTCACCAACCAAGGGAAAAAGCTGGTTTTGAAAGTGATTTTAGTACAGTAGATCATATCCAAGTATTGAGAGAAGTTATAAAAAGGGCAAATGAATATGAGTTGCCATTATGCTTTGGATTTATAAATTGTGAAAAGGCATTTGATTCTATAAATATTTCTTCAGTGATTAAAGCATTGCATCATAAGGTATAGATCCAGGATATTGTTATATTTTAAATAATATTTATAAAAATTCAATAGCAATAACTAGAAAAGTCAACACTGAAAAGGGTGTAAAACAGCGTGACTCCATATCTCCAAAACGTTTTACAGCAGTGCTGCAAGAAGTATTTTGTGGATTAAAATGGGAAGCTAAAGGAGTGAAAGTAAATGGAGATTATTTAAGTCATTTAGATTTCGCAGATGATGTAGTTGTTTTTGCAAATAATGCTTTAGAGTTGCAGGAAATGTTGCAAGAGTTATCAGATGAAAGTAGGAAAGTAGGATTAATGATAAATGTTAAAAAGACTAAAGTAATGTTTAATGGATTTTTTCAAAATATGAAAATAAAGATTGATTATGATGAGTTAGAAGAAGTTAATGGTTACAAATACTTTGGTCAGATTATTAATACAGATGGAAACATAATGGATGAAATTAATCATAGAATTAAACTTGGTTGGAGTGTTTTTGGTAAAAATAACTTGATACTAAAAGAAAATATGCCTATGTGTTTGAAAAAGAAGGCTTTTAATAAATATGTTTTGCCAGTTTTTACTTATGGATCTGAGACTTGGACACTTAATAGAAAAGCAATACAGAGACTTCAGACCACTATGTGTTTGAAAAAGAAGGCTTTTAATAAATATGTTTTGCCAGTTTTTACTTATGGATCTGAGACTTGGACACTTAATAGAAAAGCAATACAGAGACTTCAGACCACTCAAAGAAGTATGGAGAGATGCATGTTGGAAGTAACAAGAATAGTTTGAAAATGCAATAAATGGGTAAGAGAACAAACAGGTGTTACTGACCTCATTGAAAAAAAATTAAAAAACTGAAGTGAGATTGGGCTGGACATATTGCTAGAAAAGATGATAATAGTTGAACAATTGAAATCTTGAACTGGATTCCAAGAGATAGTAAAAGACCCAGAAAGAGACCACATGTGAGATGGATGGATGAAATAAAAAAGTATGCAGGAGTGTTATGGAGAAGAGATGCTAGAGATCGGAGAAGATGGATTGAACTTGGAGAGATTTTTATCCTGCAGTGGATTGATAATGGTTGATGATGACGTATATAATTTATTATTAATAATGTTTATTTTATAAAAAAATTAATAACGGAGTGAAAATTGTCTAATTATTTTCAATTTTTAACTGTGCAAGACTATTTTGTTTATTTTTATAATTGTGTCTTATTTATTAATTCAGGCATAATCATTATACATATCTGCTTATAGCAGTGAAAACATTGGTAGTGTTTTACATTTTATTTTTTTGGCTAGTCTAGTTGAATTTTGGATTTGGGATAATTTTGATGATATAAGTAATTGTACAATGCATAAATATGTATACACCCCCATATATATATATATGTTGGGTTATTAGTAGTGCTCAAAACGCACTACAGTTTTATATGTTTGTGCGTGATCTGACAAACATGTGTTATGCTTATTTTGATTATATAAATATGTAGCGTATTAAGAAAGTAATAAACTTGTTTTTTCCCCCAACTAATTACTTGAAGTTGTGAACAGAAATAAGATTGAATTAAAGCGCCTTCTATAGAAAAAAAAAAAAAAAGTAATATTTTCCAGTTTTTTAAATTTTACTCTTTCTATTTGATTAACAGACTTTTACAGCTTTAATAGCAAATAACTAATCGAATATACATCTATTTAATTAATAAGGGTAATAAAAGTCTTTAAACAAACTTTGAAAATATTAACAAAATATTATTGGCAGTTTCAAAGTGACCTTTTATTATTCAACAGTTTTTTGGAATTCCAAAAATCTTTTTTTAATATTTTAACATATTTAAATTAAGATAAGTAATAAAAAAAGACATTAAGAAAGTAATATTTGGTAAAATATTATATTATTATTATTTTGACAAAGATTTAATTTTTAAAATTTTGTGCAAATATGCATGAATGCACACCTTGGAGGCAGGTATGTAGAGATAACCAGGAGGCAGAAGGATTGCTCTGCTTGCGGCTAAAGCCACGCTATATGTCTATAGGCACAAAACAAATCTAGCTTAAGGCAGAAACAAAAAAAAGTTTTTTTTTTTTTATAAATTAAATATAACCACCTGGTTATTATTTTATAGCTGGTGGGAAAAACAGAAAACAACCTTGTTTCTTTGTAGGTAGTCAAAAGCTGGAGGCTTTTTGGCGATAGTAGAAACAATGATAATAAGACAAAGAAAGAATAAAGATGATAAAAGAATGTAAAAAAAATTTTTTTTCTTACATTATTTAAAATTAATATACATCACATTTAAATACATTTATGACAATTTATATATATACAATGTATGTACATATATCGCTAAATGTATATGCATTTAAAAAAAAAGACATAAACCTATAGTTACTGGATCGGTAGTTGCATTCTTGATGCGTAAGCCGAAATACCCACTTCGAATCTGAGCCGAATAAAATGAAATATGCACAGGAAAGATTTTTATTATGTTTGAAATATTTTTTTTACATTTATTGTAGTCTACTAGTATCATTTACTGTTTTGACTTTTAACAGGGGTAAAAAAACAAAAATTATTGCATCGTCACGTGATATTTTATGGCATTAAAAAAAGTTCAGTAATTATATATAAAAAAGAATAAATTAATTTTATAATGATACACGTAAATGAAATGTATCACTTTATGTAAAATGTATATATACATAGCATATATATATAAAATAAAGATAAAACAATCTTTAAATAAATCCGTGCAGAGCAACGCTTCTTCAGCAGCTGTTTCATAAACAACCAGTGAAAAAGGCATTACTCACTAGGCAAGTTAATTAATAGAAGTTGAAAAAATTAGCAATTTCATATTTTAATGCTGTGATTAAAAATAACTAGATATTTATTTACCATAAACATTGGATAGTTAGCTGAGTTTTGCATATATATTATATATATATATAGCAATAGAATGTATCTTTGTCAAAGACTTAGTTGGTACCGATTTAATAAGCACTCTAGGACTTTTTTGTCATTTGAGATAACCACCAAACCATTAGTGACATGATGCGTTATGTATTATTAAAGAGTTGTTATATTACTTAGAAAAAATACAAAGAGAAATAGGAAGACATGCATTAGATACAGATGAGTGGACAGAAAAGAAGGCAATTCAAGGAGAAATAGGATGGTCAAGTTTTTATATGAGAGATGCAAAAAGCAAAATGAAAATGTTCAGTAGATTGCAATTTGTGGGTAGTAAAAGAATAGCTAAAATATTATTTGACTGGGATACGAATAAAGGAGTGGCAACAAGATGGGTAAAAAAAGTAGTACTGTATGCAGAAGATTTGGATAAGACTTTATGTCAGTATACTTGTACAAAAGGTGGAATGATTGTATTAGGAGGATTGTTGAGTGGTATAGTGGCAAAGAATGTGATAGAAGAATAAATACATTAATAAAAAATAGGGTGTTGGAGAGATAAAAAACTAATACAGAGAGTAAAAAGAGCTTAAATATATATAGAAGTAAACAGAATATTGGGTATAAGTTAATTTACAATAATAGTAAGAAAAATAGTTTACTGTTTAAGTCTCAAACATGATCATTAGCACAAGTGAATATACACATAATTGGAAATATGTGGATGATTTAGTCTGCAAATTATGTAAGGAAGACATGAAAAATATTAGGTATCTGCTAATTGAATGTAAATGTTTACAAGCAGAAAGGGTACAAATAATGAAGTTGTGGGAGAATATATGCAAACAAAGTGATTATACAGAGAATGTGTTCTTGGTTTTTGATGCTGGGTTTGGAAAAAAAATAAGGGGATCTAGATATAAAGATCATAAAGTGGACAAAGATAATGTTATGGAAATGGGATAAAGCAGGATAGAGAAGAATATGGGAAAAACAGGATGGGGAATGGAAAGGGAAGATAAGATGGCTAACAGGTTTTGTTGGGCATAGTGGCTGAGAGATTCCTGACTTCAATAAAGAAGCCATACCAGATCACAATACTAAGCAATAATCCAAACATAATATTACATATGAGTAAAATATTTATTATATTAGAATAATATAAAAAATAAATATATGAGATTCCTACATTTGTATACATATAATATTACTCTAAATAAATTAATAGGGAGAGTTGTGTCTATAAGATCAGTTCAAACATTTGCTCTCACTGGTCATTGAAATCTTTCCTTACTTTTCCAGTTTTTTATATTAAATAATGCGAAAAATAAATTTGTGAGAATTTTATATTTTATTTTGTAATAAAATTAACAATAAATAAGTGAATAGAGAAATTTGTGATTTTGTGATTTGTCCAAATATTTGCCCTTATCAAGGGTACAACCATGAACTTTTGCTTATTTTTCAGATTTTCATTAAAAATATGAGCAAATAAAAGGGAAAACATATTATCTATTTGTAATATTTGTTAATGAAATACTTTTTTTGTTTGGCTGTACTATTTTTTGCTCAGAAAATTTAGTTTTACTCTGTAAAATTTTTTTCATAGTTAAATTTGTAAGAACAGAATTGCAGCCATTTGGACCTCTAGTTATCATTGCCACTAATAACATTACATAATATTACATGTATTTATTGTTCATAAAATTGCAAGATAAAATATAATATTTTTTCATTAAAATACTTTATTTTTTATCTAATTGTATTATTTGTACTTTATAACCTTTATTTGCACACTAGTTGTTAATTATAGTTTTAATAAAATAAAGTTGTGCTATTTTTTAAATTAAAAAAAGACTTTGTTATTTTTTACATTATATTCTGTATTTCCATATTAAATTGTCTATTATAACAGTAAATATAGAAGTAAAGTACATATAATATTAAAATAATAATAAGCATCAGTTTTGAAAAGTAATAAATATTATACTTATTTAAGTATAAAATTCTCAAGTATTTATTTGTTTATATTATTATTTTAATATTATACAGGTTTTACTTACTGTTATGTTAAATTGATTATTTAAAATATCAATCATGATTCAATAGTTATTTCATGTACATAATAAAATGGTATAGAATTAATTTATATACTTCTTTTTTTTTTAAAAAAAAAGAAAAGTATCAAAGACAAAGTATAGATTAGGTACATATATATTAAATCCATAATCACACTAATACTTTATAGTTATCAAAAAAGTAAGTCATACGTAATGTGACATCACTTTTATAAGCTTGTGTTTACAAACATGTAAACCAACAGCTCAAATAAGCTCAGTATTGATAAAAGCTATTAGAGAAAATATTTAAAATCTCCATCTGGAACTATTTTATCCCCAGACCAATTGGTTTCAAGTTTATGGCTCACCTCAGTGAGAAGCTTGAACATTTAGACACTGGATCTACAATATCAAGTCAAAAGCCAGCACTTATTTAATATGTAATATTTAATAGAATGTTAGCCAAGTAAAAGTTAATTGATTGAAATTAATAAATATTCTTTTTTTTCCTTAAACATTAAACTACTTAACAAGGTAAATGGCCTTTGTGTGGGTAAAAAATAGAGTTATATGTGCACCCATATATAATGTGGAATTAGTTATTACATGATTCTTAGATTATTTTATAAATCTACAAAATGAAATAATAATACCAATTTTATATTTCTTTATTTTTAATAAATCATACAAAATAAGTTGTAAAAAATACCATTTAACTTGTTGGACAAAATATTTTAAATTAACATAGTATATCATATATTGACTATTATTTAATATTTTTTTTGGTCAAGTTTTTATAATGACTAAAGTTTTATTTAATATTCACACTTTTCAATTTTTACATATTTTATTAAAGATATAAATTCAATAAATGAAATTAGTTTTAAAAACAAGATATGAACTTTATTTTAGTTTTCTGATTATAAAAAAATGTTTTTGAATGAATGAATAATGATTCTTCCAAAATTTTATATTTTTCATAGGCCTTTTAATAAAAATAATGATCTTTTTTCAAAATTTTAAAATTGAACTTGCAATTACAAAATGAATTAAGAAAATATTGGATAAATAGTTATAATAGGAAGTGTATACAGTTTATTTTTTCTCTGACATTAATAAATTTTATTTGACTAATTTATTGATAAAAAAACTTAATCAAATCTAATACAATTTATATATAAATGCCAAATATTTATTTAGAAACTTTTTTTTTAACAGTTTTCCAAAAAAAAAAAAAAAGGAATAAGAAGATAAATATATTATATATATAAAACTTTTTTTTCTGTTTTCACAATGAAAGAAAAATGAAATACAAATATACTAATGTTTTTTCCCCTACGTACAATATGAGTGCACACGCTTTTTGTTTTTTATTGGTCCAAACAATTTTTTTTGTTTGAGTATTTTTTCTTTCCAGTCATCTGTGATATCTTGGTATAGAATTTAGAAGTAATAATTCACTCACAAAAAAATTTTAATTAAAAGTTTTATTGTTAAAGATTCAAAATGGATTGTACCATTAAGAGTCAGAATCCTTGAATATCTTATGGAAAAATCATCTTAAAGATTAGCAAAATAACAAATTAAATTAGTTTCAATTGGTCAATGATTGTTCTAAAAAAAGTATAAAAAATAATTTTATTTTTTTAATATGAAAGATGTCTGAAAGGTATATTTTTTAAAAAATGTTAAAGTTATGAAGTAATACTTTATTTTAAAGTTTTCTTTTTAAACCTGCTGAATTATAATACTATATAAATGATTTTAATGTTACACAACTTGCTGTGTTCAGTGTAACAAGGTCTTAAAAAATTAATGTAAGTAGAAGGAAGTAAATCCATTATAATCAATCATTTTAAAAATACGTGTAGAAAAAGTGTCATGTGTGTTGAATAAATATTTCTTCAAAAATTATTTAAAAAATCATATATATAGAAAATAAATATATAGTTAATTAATAAACTTCCTTTAAATTTTAAAGGAAAATAGATGTCTTAAAACTCAGACATTTATTTAAAGGCAAGATAAAAATCAACCAGAATCTCATATTTAAAATACAATTTTTAAATCAGTAATATACCAACCAGTCTTCAGTAAAATAAAAATAATATTAATGGAGAATGCATACAGTGAATTTACTAGAAACAACAGATTAATGAAAATTGAAAATACAAAGCAATTTTTCAATTAAATTATCCAGTAATATTTTAATGCCAGTTGTTTATATAAAAATCTTGATAGTTTGATAGACAAACGTTGATTGAATAAAGAAAGATCCCAAAAATTGTAGCATTACAGTTCAGTAGAAAGAAAAATTCAATTTTTTTATACATCATCTTCTACAGCCTTAGTAAATATTACTTAATATAATAATGTGCGTTTAATAAAATTTATAATTACAACTTTAAATTATCATAATAGATTTCTTACTATAGGATCTTTCCATTGACTCATTGTAAATCGTAAGATTTTGTGAGTACTAATGTATAATAAGAATTGTGGACTTAATTAGTGAAGTATTGAATAGCTTCACCCTCTTAGATCTAGCCACTTCAGCTTCACCTATTCATATATAAAAGTAGGTTGAAGTAAAGAAGGTTTCCCTCTTTTCGTCTTAGCGTAAGCTTGTGGCTAAGACTTGTAGAGGTTCTTACCTTTGAATTTTTCAGACGCTTATTTCTAAAGGTTACAGCCTTAGTAAATATTACATCATCTTCTTATAAAATAATTATGTAATGAACCTTCTAGTTATAATTACATTTGCATCGTTAAAAAAATAATAATGAAATAAACAAGGAGAAATATTATTATTGATTTTTTATATTTGTTTTTCATAAGTCAAGCTTTGGTGGCCGAGTGGTCAGCACAACAGCCTTACAAGAAGTTGTCCCAGGTTTGCGGGTTCACTTCCCGGCCAATGCTTTGACACATGAAAAAAAAAAAAGAGAAAATTTTTTATGCAAAAAAAAAATCAAAGTATATATATATGAGACTTTAATATTAATTAAATGAAACATTGAAAATTTTGATAAGCAATATCTTGAGGAAACATATATGGGATACATTTAAAATCTGAATAAAGTTCACAATAATGCCATGACTATGACTAATATAACTTAGTCAAAAGTGCACCAGGCAAAAATTGCAAACTTTATTCATACTTTAAGCATATCTCATATACATTTTTGAGTATAGTTATTTTTCAATATTAAGTAAAATAATATCTTCTTAAGCTATTAACCTATAAATGTGTGAAAACCATAATTTTTAAAAATTTATTTTTGTTTATTTCTACCCAAAAATAATAAAGTAACTTTATCCAGATTATTATTAATGTTAATACTGGATTTATTATTTACAATATTAATAAAGTTGTTATAGGCTTCACAATTGTAGTGGTGGAACAACTTTTATCACTTGCATTTTTTTGTGTTTTATTTCAATAATTTAATAAATGTCTATTAAAAAAATAGTATTTAAAAATAAATTTAAACATTGTCCTTCATTTAATGTTTGCTTGCATTTTTAATTTTTATGATTCAAACATCAAAACAATATTTAATTTTAAATACAAATTGTATGCCATCCATGAAATTATCTTATATTGCTTAATAATTGACATGAATCAAAAATATATTGTTAATTGAGAAAGATTATATATATATATATATATATATATATATATATATATATATATATATATATATATATATATATATATATATATATATATATATATATATATATATATATACACACACACACACACACTGGCTGGTATCTGATCAAAAGTAATATAATGCCAATAATTTTTTCCTGATAATTCTATAAATAAAATGATACTCAATTAAAAAATATAGAGAAAAATAATCCATTGAAGCCTCAAGACATGAGAAAATCTCACTAAGATGTTTACATGCTATTAGGGCCAAAAAGTATCTAAGGATAATATTGATGTATATGAAGATTATTTAATTAAACAAATGAATAATATTGTTATAAAATTTTACATAACTATTCAATGGCAGTGATTGGGTATTTAGGAAAACTCCAATGGATTAGCAAAACACAAAAATATATCTACAAAAAATTTCTATACCATTTTAAAAGACCATATCATCCAACATATCATAACAATTTTTTTGTGCTTAAATTTAGTAGAATGTTAAAAGATTTATACAATGCAACAAGTTTAACATCTTGTCACAAATAGAAGGATTGTAGGAAAGTTAATAGGAATGGATAGATAAATCTATGAAAATATCAGCAAAGGATAATTTTTTTTAGTGAGAAAGAAAGATAACATTTTGTTTTTTTATATTAATGATTTCAAATACAGTGTGATCACAAGTTAAAATTGTTATTAAAGTTTACTGTACTAAATTAATATTCTGTACTAATTACATTCTAATAATTCTTCATTGATTTTAATTTTGAATTAATAAAGAAAATGGTTACCTTGTGTTAAATGTTGTGTTTTGCCAGATTAGGTAGATAAGTTGACATCTAAATTTTTTTTTAAATATTATGCATAAATAAATCATAATTTGAAGGAGCCTTCCCACTGGCCCTATATATATATATATATATATATATAACGAATGTATATAAATATGCCATTAATATATATATATATATATATATATATATATATTAATGGCATATTTTAACATTCGTTAATTTAAAGTCTTGTATAAAAATTTAGAGATATTTATGATCTTTCATGCACCAACATTCGATGAAAAATCAACTAACATTTTGCAAGATATATATTTTTGTCAGTCAAACCTATGTCATGATCTATCTGCTTATGAGATTAGTTGAGGTCACACCAAACAACATTTTTTTATATAGATAAAAGGTTGCCTCAATTACAAACTGAAGATACTTGGTGTTAATAATGGTTTTCATATGATGGAAATAGTACTAAATTGTTAAAAATCCTGTATGTAAATTGTTAATAAAAACTAAAATGGCCATCCTTATGAAAAGAACAAACTATTGTAAAAAATTTAGTAGAAAAAATATCTATAATAAAAAATATAGTGTGCTGAAAAAGTATTAATAATTATTTATTTAACAATAAACTTGCCCAGGTTTAAATAAATATATGTTTAAAAAAAGTTACAATCTATAAAATTTTTAACATATTTAACATGAAAAAAAAATAAAACTTGAATTTCCTCTCACAGACAAACAATACTTTATTATGAACAGTTTTGGCAAGTCTTTTATAAGATTCTGATACATAAAATTTCAGAATTAAGTGCAGGTAAATAAAACTTTTAAGCACTGACAAAACATCTGTAGTAAAAAATTATTCATAATTATCAGTAAATTTGTCCTGTCTCAATCAATAAAAGAATTAAATGCAGTGCATGCATGTTACATAAAAGAAAAGGATAAAATCGTTTTATTTTTTGGTTTCGAAAAAAAAGAATAACAGAATTTAATCATCATCAAAACATAAAAGGGTGGAACCTCCAAATATATATATATATATATATATATATATATATATATATATATATACTATATATATATATATATATATATATAGTAAATAGAGGATTTGAACTTAGGATTTCCAGTCTATATTCATTTTCTTAAGTTCAAATCCCTCTATTGACTGTAGTAAATCTTCACTATACTGAATGAATAGGTTAATTATATAAAAAATTTAAATACATATTGTCTATACTGAATTTAATGTAATTCACATGTATGTGGTCATGTATATCAGTTATATAAGATAGAGTGGATAGCTGTAAATTGCTTGAAAATATGTGTTCAATTCCCTTTTAATATATATATGATTCCTTTATTATAAAGTATGACCTAAAAATGAATTCATATAATTTCGCTTTTACAAAATCAACTTAAAACCTATGCAAAATTAAATAAAGTTTATCCAGTCTATGAATTTATGTTATAAAACATGTTGCATTGCAAAGTTTTGAAAACTAGGATATATATTAATAAAGCATGCAATGGATAATTTAAAAAGTTCATTCAAAGTTAATAAATAATATTAAGTCTTGCTGATATTACAAAATTTATTTTTATCAATAATTCGTTGAAATATGAGTATAAAGCAGAAAATCTGTTGCATTTTTAAAAGTTATGCCAACATAATTGCGATAACACCAAATTTTTTGACATTATAAATCATATGATTGTTGACAGTTTGTTTGGTATTTTAAAAGGTTCTTTATCTATGAGATTCCATTTATGAAACAGCCAATATATATATATATATATATATATATATATATATATATATATATATATAAATGTCTGCTTTATTTTACCCAAAGTTAGGTCTAAACTTTAGATAATAGGATACTCCTATCAATCAATAATTATGGTTTTTATTATTGTGGAAGTTTATAGTTGCATACCAATTTATTTTATACTCTATCTTAAGTCTATTCTAAAAATAAAAAGTTTTTTCATTTAAAGTCATATTTTAAAATAAAAAGCTCCTTTTTTTCATGATTAATATA
Organism: Epiperipatus broadwayi; assembly: GCA_028023455.1. Classification (NCBI taxonomy): domain Eukaryota; kingdom Metazoa; phylum Onychophora; class Udeonychophora; order Euonychophora; family Peripatidae; genus Epiperipatus; species Epiperipatus broadwayi. The sequence continues at coordinate 52,492 of JAQFVV010007706.1, forward strand.
TATGTAAATTAACAGCTTTTAACAGATGTTATAAATTGAAATATTTTTAAGAACATGGAAATTTTATTTTAGAAAACAGATTATATAACATTGACCAATGAAATAGTAAACTGTGTAGTAAATAAAATAGCTAAATAGCTGATGTTTCAGTACAATAACAAAAACTTTCCCCAGAGCTTCTTTCTCAAATCATAAGAATGTTTGTGAGATATAATCATAAACATTGAAAATATAAGGAAATTTATCCATGTAATAAATCAATTAATGTTCAACTTTGATATAATGAAGCAAATACCAACTAAAATGTAGTTGCAAATTGACACCATTTGATCTAATAACAAAATCATTTCTCTGACCAATATTAAGCTAAAAGGCAAACCTCTAGCTTAAATTCAAACTGATATATGCAAAAAACATCAGTCTAGATTTATTTTTTATATGTGATAATTTGAAATATAATAACTTCTCTGATTCTTACTGGTAACTTAGGATCTCCAATAAAAAAAACTATATATATATATATATATATATATATATATATATATATATATATATATATATATATATATATATATATATATATTGTACCCTCACTCATATCTTTACTTTTAAACAATATAACCCATCTTATCTTCTTTAAGAACAATTCTGCATTTTAAACTTATTCATCATTTCATATTTTAAAATACTAGCCTTTACAATACCATTCAAGCAATATCGATAGTAAACACAAGTAGGTAGTAGATGGAATAAATCAGATTTTAATTTAATGGCACTTTTATTAAATAACCATCATGGTCACAGTGTATCATAAATAAGGTATGACTATTTTATTTCATCACCTTTACCAATAAACCTAATGTCCAAGCTATCTATTCAGCTCTATGGAATATTACAACTTCAACATACATAAAATAACACTACCATGAACAAATACAAGTTATAGGGCTATGTTATCTATACTTGCACAATAATCACTATTGTCTATATTTATTCCGATATAAACAAATCCTACCTAAAAATATTATATTGGTTCTATTTAACATAATACCAAGCTTACATCACTAAATCTATTTTTACATTCTTATAATAATAAATAAATTCATGTCTAAAATAACCATCTAACCAATCAATAAGAAAAGATTATTTTATCCCTTAGTAACTTTACACATAAATACAAACAATCAGTATTGATATCCCGGTTTATTATTTTGATCACTTAAAATAAACATTAAATTCCATTATAATAGAATCATATACTTATATTTTCTTTATATTAAAATGTACTTATAATATTATTAAAAGTATGCATATTCTTTAACATGAATAAACAAATTATAAACTATGTGTACGTATTGTGTTTTTTAATACTCATTTCATACATCCACACTAAGATATACAATAAATAAATACATAGTAAAATGATCAATACTTTTATAATTGTTACCATCAATAATACTTCTTCATGGTCGATTGTTCCAGTAATATTTCTGGATCCCAAATGAAATAAAAACATTATTTAAATATCATTTATTCCACATCATCATACTTTAAAATATTAAACTTTTTTTTTAAAAATTATTAAAGAGTTTTTTTATTTATAATAACTAATTCCTAGGTTAGTAAACAATTTAATGTTTTTATGTTCCTACCCTATTTTTATTTTATGAATAAGCATAAAGATGAAAGTTAGTAAAAAAAATAAATTTAAACATATTTACAAAAAGAAATTCTTTCAGAAAAATTCACTAAAGAGAATGTCTTTTTCTCCTGGTACAATGTTGATGATTACACTTCTGATGCCAAAACCTATGCATGCTCTAATATTTCATGTTGCAACACAAACAACTCAAGGTGACGGTTCCAAACTAAATACGGTAAGTTCACTTTTCACTTCACAAAATCCGGATTTATTTACTTAATTATTATTTTGTCTCCAAACTTTGAAATAATTCACGAATTCCATGGTTATGTAAATACAGCATTAAAAGTACTTCTTATATTTTGCGCTCAAATAGTTTCCAAGTTCTTGTAACCTTTATCCATATTTCCAGATGTCCAAGTTTTCTGATACATCATCAAAATGGTGTTCCAAATTGGTTTTCATGATATAACTAAAATTCCATAATAATTTTATAACCTTTGTATGTCCAGCATATATTAATTATTATTTTGAAGATTTTCCAATGTAATATAAATTATTTTATTAATAATCTTCATTTTTTTTAATTTTTTTAAAAATTATATTTTTTTCAAAAATCAATTTCAATATTTTTTTACAAACAAATATTTTAGCGTCTTAAATAAATGTTATTTCACATTAACATTTAAAAAAACTAATTTACTTTAAAATAACTTTCAGAATAAAAAAATTCATATTTTCCTTTCCATCTCTGATGAGCTTTTCTGAATCTTTTCCAGGAAGTTCTGTCTATTAAATTGACTATTATGTTAGCATGAACACTTAACATAGGCAAAATTATGTGCCTAATAAAATAATAGTTCGATATTTTCCTACATAAATTTAAGTTCACTGATGACTCCTCCATGTCTAAGTTGATGGTAAATTAGATGAAATAGATCAGCAAATAAGGAATTATTTAATTTTTTTTAGCAACACATTTCTATATCCCACGATCTTATAATACTGAGTTAATATCCTTTTTTTCTAAATTAAAAATTGATAAAATTGACTATTACTAATATCCATAATTAGCTAAAGTTGCAGTAACAGTAACAATGATAGTAAGGATTAAAATGAATAGTAGTCTGCCAATTTAGTGCAGCTCTTAAATACTCCAGCCTACTCCCCCTTTTATTGGTCCATTAAACAATGCTTACTTCCACTACCCTGGATAAGAACGCCAGCTTAAAGCTAAAACTAATAATAATTTGTTAAATATTTATTTTTATTATATTATTCAATTCTTATTCATATTTTATTTACACTTAATAAATACTTTAAAATAATTTTTAAAAATCACATTTCAATATTTATTATTATTTCTACCCTTATTTTAAACCTAATGTATTTATTTTCAACACAAAACATAAATCTAATTTCATCTATTATATTTATTTTTAAAGCCTAATCTAATATTTATAACAGATAACATTATTTTATTTTCAAGAACAGGTGTTAATATTATACATCACGTGATTTAAAAAACTAAATGAGATGCTAATAATTTAAAGAAAACTAAAATAAATAATTTAATTTATAAAATATTACATAAATCAATATTATTGCACAATTTTAAAATAATTACTTTAATATTATAAAATCGAATATACACTTTTCTCCCTACATTATTACTTCTAATTAAAGGATTTTAAAAAATAACTACTAAATACAATTATTTTTATTGAATAATCTATTCATTAAACTTTACAGCATTACTTTTAAAATTTATCTTAATTATTTACTTATAAGATTCATTAAATCAGTATTTCCTATGGCCAGCTCTTCCAATCAAATGATCTTATAATGATTTTTAGCTGTTTTCTTACAAGTATCAACATAATATTATACATCAATTACTTTACTTGCCTTAACTAAATTATTCAAAGATGACCAACACATAACATACATCATCCCTTACTTAACTTTAAAATTTAAAATTTTTCCAGTAAATTAATAGAAATAATCCATTCTAACCTAAACAAATGGGTACAATATATATATATATATATATATATATATATATATATATATATATATATATATATATATATATATATATATATATATATATATATATATATATATATATATATATATATATATATATTAAATTAAAGATTTTCATGAGCTTAAGATGTAAGTATACAACACATAATGGAAATTTATCCAGGTAATGACATAGTCAAAACTTCAGGCAAATGCTATTGTTATTAATATATTATATAGTTTCAGCTTATACTACTTTTTTTAATTGATGGTTTCCTGGTTACATCATGCCTAGGGGATTTATCTAGCTTATTAGACAGTATACTTTCAATATTTACATCTTAAGTTCATGAAAATCTTTAATATATATATATATATATGAGATGTAGGGTTTGATTTATCATTTATTTATCCACTTGAGTATTAGACTAGAAGTATATCTTTTAAGTTAACATATATCATACAAATGCTATTGTTGTTACTAGATTACATGATTTTTGTTTGCACTAAGTTGCATAAATACATCACAACTGAAATTTTATTGTTTATTATATGCATAAATTCCTATCATTCTTTTAATTGTTTACATCTTAAGATTATGAAAATCTTTAATATATATGCATCAGGGTGCTCCATCCTATATGCTTTCAGTGCTAACTAAATTCCATTATTCTTTTTTCAAATATTAAAAAAAAAGTAAATTGCTGATTATATTAAGTTTTTATTCTTTTTTTATTATTATTATTTAACATATATTTAACATACACACTACATTTTATTTTATTATTAATTGGATACGATAGTGTGTTTTTATTTAAAAAATTTATATTACTCACACTTAATTCTGAACTCATATATATTTAAAATCTTAGAAAATAGTCACCAAAAATATTCATAATAAAGTATTGTTTGTTTGTAAGGAGAAATTCAGTTTCTATTTTTCCTGCATTAAATAAGTCTGAAACTATTTCATAAAATACAACTTTTTTCGTTAACATATATTTAATTGTGTCAGAGCAAGTTTATCATTAAATAATTAATTATCAATATTTTTCAGAATACTTAATTTTTTATTTTAGATGCTCTTTCCTTCCAGATTTTTAATAACAGTTTGTTCTTTTTTTATGTGTTGCCATTTTATTATTTCTTAACAATTTATATCCATGAATTTTAATGAAGTATGTCATTTGGCACTACTTCCATTTTATTCATCATTTTATAGAGATAGAATACATATATGTTGAAATGAATGTTTTCAAAGGTGAAATATAATTATATTTTGATATCTGTAATTATAATTATTAATATAAAAGGAAACACTAAATCATATATATATATATATATATATGATTCTCTTGTGTAACTTTTATAAAGCTTAGCATGCTTTCAACTTTGCATGTCATATTCATGAATTACATATATTGAAATAAGGAATCTATTAATCAGTTCAATAAATAAAAAGAATAAATTTTTTTTCTTCTAAACTTATGCAAATTTGTTTTGAAAAAGAAAAAAAAACCCAGTTTCAGAAAGAAACTAAGTTTTAGATATAAAAATCAGTTTTTCCTTTCTTCTAATCAGATTGGAATATTACTTCATCAAAAGTCCAGGATTTTACTATGCCTCATGAATAAAAAAAATAACAATACTAAAAGTTAGCTAGATCTAATCTAGAACAGTTTGAATAATATTTTCAATAACTCCAGCTGAAATAAAGAAATAGCACTTATTTAAAAGAGAGCTAGAAATTGACAGAACTGTTAATATTTGTTAGAAAAGAAGTAAATGAAAAGTACTTTTTTTGGTAAACTTTAAATTTAAAGAGTGATTTGTACTTTGTTTTAAATAATCTGAATTTGTAAATAACACTTTTTATTCAGATATTATTTAAAAGAAACTGTCAGTAAAACAAAAAAAATAAATAAAAATAAAATGAATTATAAAAACTTCTATTTACTTGATAAAATTATTTTTTTAAAGTAAAAAATTACTATTATTATATATCACATATGCACATTAAGTTTATGAATGGTATATAAGTTATTAATAAGAGGAAAAAATAAAGATGATCATGTAAATGCAATGTAAACATATAAAATGCTAGTCACAAATAACCATAGTAAACGGTGTAAATATTTCTATTAGTTTCATTCATTCATAGTTAAACTTGTATTTGATTAATGAAAATTGGATTATACGTTATTGAATTTGTTTATGACCAATTGTTTGTTCAATGTTTAATAGCTTATATATGTTCATATTCATATGGGATAATATGTTCCTATCTGTTTGAGTTAGGGATCAATCTCAGAACAAGTCATCTCTGTATAAGTTGTAGTTGTGTTAGGTTAGGTTTAGCATCCGGAAAAGACAACTTCTTATAAATATAATACAGATTGACCTTATATCAACATGGGTGTAACAAGAATTTCAACCTCAGGGTGGCCTTTGATAATTCCATCATCAGATTTTCAATTGGATGGACAGTTGAAGAATTGGAGTATGGAGTAGATTAAAGCCTGTCCATAAAAGTATAAGGTTTTGCTATCTTAATATATATCTGAGCACATAGAGCATATATGTGTAGAGATGGTAATCTGGACCAACTGATGATTGCTGGTTTAGCATGAAATACATGTATTGGTGATTATTTACTTTTTCAACATATATGTGTTCAAGTATATCAGTGTTATGAGATAATGTGGAAAGTCATGTGAAAGTCTGTGCTCATATACCCTATATATTATAAGTATTGTATAGAAAGTTTATTCAGTTAGGGTTACCATCTTTTTATATGCATTATTATATAAGTGATTATGTTTAGAAACAGGATCTTGAAAACATTCTTTATGATTATTATAATAAATATAATGATGATGTCTATCCCTTATAGAACATATGTATAAATACTAAGAGAAATGTGAGTCAAAGAAATGTTATATTTATGTATTCATGCAAGTCTAGGATTACATTTGAAAACAGGGTTAAAGGTATGGTAAATGTCACATCACGAATGAACATATTGATGCTACTATGATGTATAACAATTAAATGATTTTGTTAAAGGAATAAATTGATATCAGTTAAGGATTATACATTATAAAAAATATTATATGAATTGTTAATTTTATTAAAGGAAATAAATTGTACTTTAATTAATAAATACATTTGTAAATAAATTATTACTACATCATTTGTTATTTTGCTTATGTAAGATTGCTTAGTCTGTCTGACATCATTCATTGGGAGTACTTTATGTTTTTCATGATTAAACCCAGCATTACAAATGAAAATGTGTTATGGTTACATTATTATATTGAATAAAATACTGTTATATATATATATATATATATAATTACAAAAAAAGTTTGTTAAGAGCTTATTTGCGAGCTCTATATATAACATTTATTATATATATATATATACACCTGGGTCTCATTTTATGCGGATTATTTTACTGGGATTTTTGAAGTGATGCGATTCATGTTTCTTTTTTCTTAATATTTTTCATATTTCTATTATATTTATTAGATATCAAGAAATTTAAATTATTAATAACTTATTTTGACTTTGAGAAATACTTTTTTCTCTCAAAAAATATAACATATATTAGCAGCTAACATGAAATATGGTCTTAAGCTGTATTTAGAATCTTAGCTTCTCTATAGTAAAATAACCTACTTATACTAATGAGTAAATAATAATAATAATAGATTTATATTTACATATAAAAATATCACAATAAATATTCAACAATTTTAAACTTTTAAAATGTATTTTATTAAGCATAACAGAAAATAAATAATCAAAGATTTTAAAATAAATAACTCAGATTTTATTGATTTTATAAACTAAAAATAATATTCCTAATGATAATGTATAATCTTTTTTGTTTTGATTGCGATTCTCATTTATTTAATATAGAACAAAAATGTGGACATTTAAAATTTATTTCAGTAGTAAAAATCAGTTGGCGGGGACAGAAAACCATTAACATAGCACAAGACTGAAAGTGGTGCTAGTTGTGCTTTCACTTGTGATGAATCTGATTTTTTACCACGGTTACCTAAATCGAACCGCATATCCTCAAATAGCGATAGTGATTAAAATATGTATGAAAAAGTGTAAAATTAAATGCTGTAGTTAATAAAAAAAGTTTGTCTTGTATCAATTTTTTTCAAATATTTGATATTTTTTATTAGTCATACTTTATTTTCTTATTTTGCCAATTCTTGAAAAAATTACAGAACCTATCCCCCTTTTTTCAAGGTAGTTAAGTCTATTTTTTGGCAATTTTTTTTAATGCGAAGTTTTCTGTGGAACCTATCTTCTGCATAAAATGAGACCCAGGTGTGTATATATATATATATATTAGTTTATTTCTTTATACTTAAAGCTAGGTGGTGCCCATGTAATTTTTATAAATAAATAAATAAAAAAATGTAAAAAAATGTTGAAAATATATATGTCTGACCATTACATAGTAATATCTTTTATTTGTAAATTTTTGGTTTTCTGGCTTTAATTTTCAGTGATTGCAAACTTCAATTTGCCTGATTAGATGAATGGTATAACTTTGACCCCAGACAAATTTTTTTTTCCTATATTAAAATTATATTGCAAAATAAACAAAAAAAAAAAACAACAAGAAAAAACAAAGCAAGTTGTCTCATGAAGAAGCCATACAAGTATATATGATGTTCCAGAGTGTTTCAGGGATGATCTAGAGCTATTAGTGGTGTATCCATTTATAATTGTATTGCATATAATAACTTATTGATATAAAATTTTTAAAGTATTATTAAACTGGAAAATAAAATAGAGAAGATATAGAGCAGCAGGAAGTTTGGGAATCAAATACTTCTGACATTAGCTGTAAATATGATAATTTAAAAGCTTCAGATATGGACAATGCCCATCTAGATAGTGAATCATGTAAGCAAATAAAGGGCAAAAGGACATTAATTAAGAAGAAAAATGCCTGAGAATACTGCAACATCATCACAATTAAACATGATGCAGATGTTTAACATAATATTAAAACAGATGGAAATTAATTAGAAAAAGAATAAAAAATAAACAGAGCAAATAAATGAACCAATATAAAATATTCAAAAACAAGATAAACCAAACTATAGAAAATAATCTAAAGTTAATCAAAAGCAACTGGAGGCAAATAAACCAAATGTTGAAAAATAATCATAAAGCTAATCCAAAATTTGTCTTGCATTGGTGGTCGAGAGATAAGCGTGATGGAGCTTTGAACACTTGCAGGCAGTTGTCCAGGTTGCAGGTTTGCATCCTAGCCAATGCTATGACACTTAAAAAATGGATAGACAATTTTTTGCAAACCATCTAAACCAGGGCAAAAACTAGATGATTCAAACCAAATAGATGATGAGTTAAAATGTGAAGAAATTATAACTTCAAGAAGAAGCAATGGATCAAATCATGGATAATGAACAAGCTAAATTGGTCTTTAAAGCATGGAAAGAACTAAAAATACATGAGGAACATCTAAATAAATCTGAACCAAAATTATTAGATAAAAACGTGCAAAATAAATGTGAACACTTTCAAATAAAAGTACAAATAGCAGAAAGTGAACCTGTTGAATTAACATAAGTTGATGATAATGAACTAAAACCACTAAAAGAAAATTGAAAGCAAGCAGAAATGGTTAAAACTACAGATCTGAGTGCAAAGGATAAGCTTAAGATTCACAACAAAGATGTAGATGCATCAAAAGAATGTGATGTACTATCGCTATAATCTCACAATGGAATAAACAAATACAAATAAAAATTGAGCAAAAATTACTTTATCCCTTAAATAAAATGGATTTGATATCTCAAAAACTAAATAAAGACTTGTCTTTCATGCTAATTAATTTATTAGCTAAAGAAATCCAACAGCCTTAAGCAAACATTAAATTTGTGTGTTATATGGATGTAGTGTATTTCTACGGACTTATGAAGAAACAAGAATTTTACTGATTGTCAACTATACTTTTCCTACATCAATTGTTTCTTCTCCACAGTTTGCATGAAAGAAAAATTTCCCAGAGTGACTTTATTATCAAATTACACCTGAACAATTTTATGTTATTGACTAATGACTAAATAAAAAGCTTATAAAATGCTCAATGGAAATCAAAAAAAATCCAGAAACGTAATAAGTACAATCATTTTTTTTTTTGTTTTTAAGTTCAAGAATTTGAAATGAACAAACTATTATTCATTAAAAAAAAAAAAAACAAAAATTATTTATTTTTTTCGTTCTATGCTAAGTCAATGCAAATTTGTTTTAAAAATTAAAAGAAATAAAATGAGGTTCAAAAAGAAACTAAGTTTTGGATATAAAAATCAGTTTTTTCTTTTTTTTTCTAATGAGATTGGAATATTACTTCATTAAAAGTCCAGGATTTTACTATGCCTCACGAATAAAAAAGAACTCTACTAACAGTTAGCTAGATCTAATCTGGAACAGTTTGAATAATACTTTCAATAACTCCAGCTGAAATGAAGAAATGGCACTTATTTAAAAGACAGCTAGAAAGTTCGGATTTTAGACATTTGTCAGAAAAGAAACTGACAAATTTTTTTTTGGTGAGCTTATATTTAAAGAATGATTTGTACTTTGCTTTTAAAACAATCTGAACTTGAAAATAACACGTTATCCAGATATTGATTTAAAAGAAAACTGTCAGGGGAGAAAAGGAAAATAAAATGAATTAGTTGATAAATTATTTTTTAAAAAAAAATAATTAATTATATATCTCATAAGTATACTAAGTTTATGAATTGTATATAAGTTTAGGGGAAAAAAAATGATAATTATATAAATGCAATGTAGACATATAAAGTTTTAGTCACAAATAATTAGCAATTAATGGTGTAATTATTTCGATTAGTTTCATTCATTTGTAGTAAAACTTATATTTGATTAATGAAAATTGGATTTTTGTGTAGATGGATTTATATACTGCACAATGGTTTGTTCAATATTTAATAGTATACATATATTTGCATCCATATGAGAGGGGAATACATATTTATCAATTTAATAAGTTAGGAATCGATCTCAGTAACAGAGTTATCCCTGCATAGTTGTAGTTAAATACGACATTGGATTGTGGACTCAAAAAAAGAGCCATTCCTTATAGTTATTGTATAGAAGGTTTATTTAGTTAGAGCTGGGACCAAAAAAGGTCCTCCCTTTATAGTATTATTATATAAGCGGTTATATTTAGGAATGGGTGATCTTAAAAACGACAATTCCTTATAATTATTGAAATAAAAATAGTGTTGATGTCTATCCCTTTATAGAATATATATGTATGTGTAAGTACTTCCAGGAGACATATAATTCAAAGAAATGTTCATATTTATAAATCCATACAAACTTAGAATTGTATATTTAATTTTATTGAAAGACAGGTTAAAGATTATGGTAAATGTAAACATCATCTATGAATATATTGATACTATAACGTGCAACGATTGAAGATTTTGTTAAAAAAGTAAATTGCATACCAACTATTGGTTATACTTTGTAAAAAGTTATTATTTTATGAATTGTTTAATTTATTAAAAAATAAATTGTACATTAATTAATACGTACTTACTTGTTCAAATAAATTCTTATTATATTATTTGGTATATTGCTTATGTAAGATAATGCTTCGCTGCCACTTTATGCATTGGGAGTACCTTATGTTTTCCATGATTTAGCTTTGGCATTTTAAATAGGCTATGTAATGATTTTTTTATTATTTATTGAATAAAATAAGTTATATATATATATATATATATATATATATATATATATATATATATATATATATATATATATATATATATATATATATATATATATGTTTATTTCCTGATGCTTAATGTACTTCTCTACTAGTAAATTCATGAATAAATATGGACATTTTTTTTTGGATTTTTTTTTGTGGTCAATGTTGAGTAATATGCAGTTTTTATCAAGTGTGTGAAAAATACACTAGATAAGATAGAAATAATTTCAAATTAATTTTGTAGACTCATATGAAACAAATACACTTAATACTATAAAAAATATATGTAATAATTAGATATTTGTCAGAGATATTTATAAACAATAGATTTACAGATTCGTAGCACAAATCTCATGAATATTGTTTATATGTATATATAATATTTAAATACAAGTATATATTGTTTATATTGAACTTAATGTAATTAGAAAGAATTTGAACTCAGACTTTCAAGCTCCCTATGGCTATCCACTCCATTATACAAGTGACACACTTGACCACATACATTTAGAAAGATAAAATGATTTCCAATATATATATTTCATACTCGATGCACCTCGATTTCATGTATACATAAATTGTTTAGGATGTTGAATCAGCTCGATAAAATAGATTCTTCTTTAGCTGATTTGGCTAGAGCCGAGATTTGCAATATTTTTAAAAAAGCTAAGCTTCCTAAAATAATATTTCAAAGAAAGAAAGACAAGCATTAAATAATATAAAATCGGACAAATCAATTGTTGTACTACTGTTGTTATGGATCAAGACATTTACCATAATAAAATTCTTAGATTTACTTAATAATAAAACTTATAAACTATCAAAAAGAGATCATACCACAGTATT
>JAQFVV010007707.1:0-64760 GCA_028023455.1 Epiperipatus broadwayi
CTGGTGCCAAACCAGAAGGTCACAATATATATATATATATGGTTTATGTTGAAGGCATATATTATTTTAATCTTAAAATTTATTATCATTTCTGAATTTGATGTGTGTAATAAAATATTTCCTAAAAGTAATTGTTAAAAATTTTACAAAATTTTAGAACATACTTAAATTAATTAGAGAGATCATAATTTATTGATAAAGAAACTAATCTATTATGTATCTATAAAAAAAAAAGTTATTGAAAATAAAAGAATATTGCCTAGAGAATATTTAATAATATAGACAATATACAGTTTTCTGTTTACTTCTTTTTAAAAATAAAAATACAGTCCTTATTATTTTTGTTTGATCAACAGGACATGAGTGAATTTTCATAAAATACATATATAAATGTGCCCCCCCTCTCAATTTATTATTATTAACTATATTATTATTAAATTTTAAAATTTTGTTTATAAAAAAATGTGTTAAAAGTACTGAACATTTGCAATTGAAACAATATGTTTTTTAATCTAATCAATGTTTATCAACAAAACGTGAACCATTATGTACTATATGCATTTGAATATGAGAGGACTTGGAAGAAAAATATAGCGTAGTTTGTGGCTCTACTGTATAATACTTAAATAAGTATAACTAATCTTTGATATATTTTTTAATGATGTTTGTTAATTTATTATTTTTAATTAACAAATAATATATCTATAAATAAATTTTGACAACAATTGAGGGGATCTAGAATAAATAAATAATACTGTTTTTTAACTTAATTAATTGTCTGTGTATCATTCTTTCAGGTATCTCACTTCCCATGAGTATATATATACTAATTCTGCATTGATTCTGAGCACTCATGTTTTGAGCTGAGAAAAATAAAATTGTTACTGTAAAAACTGCAATAATGGTGACAGAGAATAAAATATTCATATGTGATACTTTTTAGGAGGAAGTGGCACACGTTTCAGATTAAAGAAGTTCAAACTACATAAATTTAAATAATTTCATATGAATAAATGTTAAATGAGACACTCTGAGATAAAATTTGATGTATGATGATCAAGAAATATAACCAAGATATCTATTACAAATATTAATATAATGAATTGATGGTTTGGTCATCATTATCAAGTTCCATTTTTAATTAAATGTCAAGTGAAATTCAAATATTAATTAATTTTTGGATAAACTGATGAGATACATATTATATTTGAATAATTTATATATACAACGAGAGCATTATTTATGCATAGATGTATGTGTAGATATATGAGTTGTCAATATATGTACCATCATTATCATCAGTGAGTGATAAGAGTTCCCAGTATAGAATATATGTGTGTATATAAATATATATATATATATATATATATATATATATATATATATATATATATATATATATATATATATATATATATATATATATATATAGAGAGAGAGAGAGAGAGAGAGAGAGAGAGAGAAAGAAAAAAGGTAGAAAAAATGAATCATTGAAAATATAAAACCAATAAATTTTATCTTTACTACAATTTTTAGAACATTTAAATATTATTTTCAGATAAATATTTTTATTGATTATTAAAAGTATATATAGTTATAATTTTTAAAGTTGCTTTTATTTTTTACTATGAAAGTAAAAAATTCTTGCTGAATAAGTTCACTAATGAGTCTTAAAAATATATTAGCGCATCTGATGCCTGACAATTCCAGGTAATTAATTTTTTTTTCTTAAAATCATTTACAGTGAAATACAAAGAGAGAAAATAATCATATATATATATATATATATTGTAATGGAATGTATCTTTATATGATCTCAAATGAAAATAAACATATGAACTTTTGCAACAATAATCATTAGTCAACAAAGCCCCTAACTTTGAGGTGCCAAATGTAATGGACAATTGAACAAACATATTATGCTGACCACGTTGTGGCATCCAAATGTAATGGAACGTACTTTTACTCCATTATACCAATCATCTTCTAACTGGGACCTACAGTTTGTGGTGCCAAATGTAATGGACAATATATCATATAAACATATTATACCTCAAATGTAATGGAACGTCAATATATGAGAAGAAAATAATGCTTCAAACATTGGATGATAAACGTAATGGAATATATATAATCTAAATGAATCCAATTGTTGAGAAAGCCTAATATAATAAATTGTATAATTTAAATGAAGAAAGATAAAATTATCCCAGTTATATTTAAATAAATTGTTTATATGCCCTTCCAACTAGCTATACATGAAATAAATTTAAAATCATATAGAGCAATGAGATCTATCCTTATAATTTATTTTCAAGGTTGATATGACTAACTAATCAAATATATATCAGAAACAAAGGGAATTCTATTAAATCCAATATACACATCTATTATGTAAATTTATGTATATCTAAACATATCAATGAATAATAATATGTGTAAGTGACCTAAAGACTAAACAATAAGTGAAATATGAAGTTATCCTCTATTAAATTGTGAATTCAATTAATTTCATAATGACTCTGGCATTAAAAGAAAAATAAGAATAAAATATTAATACGCTTTCTAATAAATTACAAAGGCATTATCTATAAAACAAATAGTACATCCTTTATTTCTATATTATGATTTAATTTTAGGTAGTATCAATGTTTTAAATAAGTTTTAAATACAAACCCAAATAATAAATATACATATATACTTACAATAAGTATATATATTAAATAGATAAAGACATATCTGTGCTTAACAAGTAGGTATTAATATAAATACAAATCCATATTTATATTTTTCAGATATTCAAAAAAAAAAAATAAAAAAATATTATATACAGCAAATATATATAAATTATTGTTTTGGTCTGCATAAGAATTATTATATGAAGTTAAAAAAAATGGAAATACATAAATTAATAATAAAACAATTTTTATAATAAAAATTTGCGAATATAAATTTATTTATTAAAATATACATAACAACTCATATGCAACCCAAACCTATATGTCATTCTTTAAGATTTTAAATTACTTAAGTGTTAATTTTGACACCTGTTAAACGTTTATTGCTGTTAGAAAACAAGACGCTTGAATTGAATATTTATAAAAACGTTATATTTTTATAATGAAAAATAAAAGTAAAAAAAAAAAAAATATCGATCTCAAAAATATATTTATATATATCATTTATACATATAAAATTATTTACTACCTTTCAAAGTTCACTTATTTATTTTTCTTTCAAAAGTCAACTTATTCCATTGTTTTATTCCTTTATCCATTTAATATTAGAATGCATTCTAGAGCCAAATTGAATTGAAGAAATGTCATGTTAGAAAAAAAATTATTAGTTTCCAAATGCACATATATACTTTATTTTTCCTTTTTAAATTTCTCTCCTTGAAAAAAAAATAATTGACATGTTGAATCCAATGTATTAATCACTTTTAGTTACCTCCAGATTATTATTAGATTGACCATTATAGATTCCAGATAGCTATATCAAATTTCGGCTTCAGACGCGATGAAATTCATGTGTTGAAATTTGCTTAGTTTTTCTTTTTAAACTGCCTTGGAATAAATGAAAGAAAACGGTGCAGCCCCTTGGCTGTGATATATATATATTAGCCAGTCATGTTTATGTATTGATTACAGAAATTTATCTTATTCCACTATTCTTAAGAATGGCAATTTCAAAGAAACAAAGTACAACAAATTTTTATCCTTTTGTTTGTTTAATCACTATCCTAATAATAATGGCTTCTTTTTTGTTGTTGCTGTTGTTCCACATGCTAGCAAATGCTGTTTTGAAAACCATTGTTACACATGTTTTATTTTAAACAATTAACATTCAAAAAAAATATTAACCATATAAAAAAAAATATTAAATCGAAAATTTATTTGACAGCTTTTAAAATATATGTATATATACATAAATAATAACATTACATTTTTTTAATAATCACCACAAATAAAATAATCTTTTTTATAATCAACAATTTATATGTCTTTATTTATTTATAATAATTAGAACATATAAGTATTACTATTAAACATCTCACCATTAATAATAATAATAATAATAACAATAGCTAAATATTCACGATATACCATCAACAAATAAATAAAATAATAACTCCAAACAATAACTATAACTAATAACCATAAACAATAATAATACTTCATATATAAACATCATCTCAAAGAGATTTTTTTTTAATAACAACAAATGATTTTTAAAATATAGATAGATTTATCGATATTTACAATACCCCCTAATCCACCGAAAAAAAAATGTCTTTGCAAATAACTAATTAATTATGAGATATTGAAAAACTTCTCAAATTTGTAATCTTTCTAAGGACTAACATGGTTTAAAGAATATTACTTTTCTTATTAATAACCATATTCATTTGTTCATATCTATCTTTCAGATCATCTAGATCTTTGTCCAAGTTTTCTTTAAAAAAAATAATAATCAAAAGTGCCTTTTAATTTCCAGTTTGTTGAACTCTGTGAAGAAGTTTGCTTTGATTTACAAGATTTTTATATAACGTTTTGGTATAATTCAATTGCTTTTGAATAATTTTGGGATAAGTATCTAAAGATTTTGCTATGATCTCCTTAGATTCTGCCTCTATATCCTTTACATAAATACTAACTTGATCATAAGCACTAACATAACTCTTAATTTTATCAATAACAGTTGCTATTTTATCAGATAATCTATTACCTTTCATTTGACTATCTTGATAAACATCATCGACTTGAGTAAGTCTTTGTTTTACTTCACTTGTTCTATGTTCAATTAAAAACAATACTTTGGGCAATTTTGAATGGTATTCATTCAAATTTTCTAAATAATCCTTTAAAAATTGCAAATCAGATTGATGTGATACAACTTCAACATTAAAGAATTCTTGAAAATCATTTTGTTTTACAACAATAACATTACTATATTAATTATTTTCAGTTTAACTTTAGGTTTACTTAAATCTCTTTCCTTAGCTATATTTTCTCGAAGAAAATCTTTACTAATCACATCCTCACTTATTATTTTAAGTTTAATTTTGGCTTTGCCAATTCCTCTTTTATAAAGTCTATACTTCTTTTAAGATAATTTATCTTAATCTTTTCTCTACTCAACTCTTTGAATTTTACTTTAATTTTCCTTATATTTTTAGTTTTAAATTTTACCCTGATTTTACCTACTTTCATCCCTCTATTACAATTTTCATAAAGAAAATTCTCTTTAGATTTCTTTACCTTCTTATTACTCTCAAATTTCAATAAGATATATCTTACCAACTTTGTCCTGCTGGGATACTTGTAAAATAAGTCATTTCTATTGCAACAATGGTACAAATTCTCATTCAAATATTTATGTTCTAATATATCTAAAAATATACTTTCTTTGTACCACACAAAATTACCATGATACTGTTCTTTATAAGATAACATCTTATGATTAAGATAATGTGTCATATCCAGACAAAATTATTGAATTCAATACTCATGTTACTATATACTAAACACTTGCATGCACTCTACCATCATTGGCTATAGATTGAGAAGAATTACATTTATATATTAAGTTTTGCCTTTCAAGCGGTTTATTACAATAGTAATAATCCTTCCATCCAAGTTATATGCATACACATGATCCATAAAACACTATGAAGATTCATACTAAACAACGCTGATCAAAACTCCAATTGTTATTTTTAAAATTGTTGATAAAAAGAACATCAGAATATTTTGATCTATCATGACATTCTTTATATTGACTTTGATAAACACATTCTGTTTTTTCTAGTAATTTTTGAGAGCTAATTTTAATCTTTTCTGGTGAACTTAATTCAACTTCTAAAGTTTGAACACCTTCATTCATTTTATTATAATGCATTTTTATTTCTCCTAACTCTAGAGTACTATTGTCTATCCATTGAAAACCTAACTGTCCAATTTCTAAATTGTCAACAGTGTCCTTTAATCTTTCACAACTTAATTCTACTTCTTCTGATTGCTTTTGTGAATTTAATTTTATTTCTAAGGATTTATCAACTATTTTAACACACTCTTCATTTTCATTAATATTTTCACTAGTCACGTCTATGGGTTCTTTATATTCTTCCATTTTTTCATCAACTTTTGTGTCTAATCTCATAACACTATCATCTACCAAATTAACAAATGATTTATTATCATACACATCTTTATTAACTAAATTGACAGTATCTTTATTTTCTTCTGTCAAACTATTATACAAGTTAATATTTTCATTAATAACTTGTGGACTTTCTTTACTTATTATTTCAACAATTTGCTTATTTTCTATCACATCTTTATTAATTAAATTAATGGGTTCCTTATTCATTGTCAAATCTGTACTAATTACTTCAACAGATTTATTAAATACTTCAAGATATATTTTCCGTATCCCTTCTTCCATCGACCTATTGAACTTTTTGAAACATTCATCAATTATTTGGTTTCTCTTCTCAAATATACGATCTATAGATTCCCACCTACTATCTGTGTATTTATCAACTATCATTTCATTCTCCTTTTGAGGATTATCAGCAACTACCTCAGAAGTTATTGGTTTCTCTAATAAATTCCCTAAATCAAAATTACCACTAACTGGCATTTCATTACTATTATCCATTATTACTAGTACTGTAATATTATATACTCATAAAAAAAATCTAAGATATATATATATATTTCTATGTAGTAATTACCACAGATCAAGGGCTCACCATCTCCAATCATTATCCCAACAAGCAATTACTCAACTAAGCAAAGTACAAGTCTTTTAATTTTATTATTCATAGTAGCTATCCGACAATCTAAATTTCAGTTGTTAGAACTCATAAACTTATAGGCTTATAAAAAGTCTCTTCTATCATTATAACAATAATAAATTCCTCTAAAAAATATATAGAGAGAAAGAAAGAAAGTAACAACTGAGATCACTAACTAACATTTATTTATAGATAATGATATTGAGGCTTCTACACTTATACAATATTGAAATGTAGAAATTTCATATCAAATTCAATATAACCTTGAAATATTTAAAATACAATAAAATGTTCACATGCCTTGAAAATAACTAATTCAATAATATTGTGAGATAACTTTCTCACTCAAGATAATGGTAGTTAAGCATAAACTTATTAAATTGATACCTATAAATTTTCTGGACCTTAAAACTTAATACCATTTTATATACATAAAAAAAAAATCAACTTCACTAATTATTTACTTTAGTGCCCAAAACATTATTTTACTAAAATTGTACTAATGTAATTTGTCATCAACAATAATCAATTAACTGAGCCCTTAAGTTTGGTGTTATATATTTATGTTATATACTCATCCATTCCTCTAAAGATCCGACAGATACTGACAGCCAAAAGATTGATTAGCACTTCACAACTTTGATATAGATAAAAGAATTCAATCACTACTCTTAAAGCATACAATGTTTCATGAACACTTAGATGATTATCACATTTCATTCTATCCAAGCTACTACAACCCATAATAATTTTCTGAAAACACTATTGCACTGCCCTGCTTACATCCAAGTCTTAGGGGCTATTATTTATAAAATATTTCCTTGCTCATCTTTGGGAGTCTTAGAGGCAAATATTATACATATATCAAAAATAATTATACCTTACTCTCTCTGGAGTCTTAAAGGTAAAATCATGGCAGGACTACTGTTAACTGCTTCATGATAAATAATAACAAACATCAAAATTTGGGTTGGAGCAGTAAATGAGATCAATCAATCACAAGTGACATGAATGCATCACATCCTCAAGACAATGACAAAAATTCCCCATCCAACATCAATACTTGCAACAGAACCAACCAAACTCCAACAATCAAATATCCAATCCAACCTTAAAAATTATAGATTTTCTACAACATAAATTTTCCAAATATGGACAAAATTATTACGCTATAATTTAACACCATCAATATAATTTTTAAATTGAAATTAAACTGCTTCATGACTATATTTATCTTTCATCATTAAAAAAATACAATAACAGTAACAATCACCATCTAAACATAAGGCCAAAATATTTCTATATATATATAAAAATTACACAAAAATGCTTCTCTTTCTTTAAACTATACATCTCACATCAAGATATATACTACACATCTCTCAGGTATGTGGGGTATTTCAAGCCCTAATTAGCTTATTTCGTAGCCCTCGGAAGAGCACACGTCTGAAGCCAAATATAATGGAATGTATCTTTATATGATCTCAAATGAAAATAAACATATGAACTTTTGCAACAATAATCATTAGTTAACCAAGCCCCTAACTTTGATACACCAAATGTAATGGACAATTGAACAAACATATTATGCTGACCACATTGTGGCATCCAAATGTAATGGAATATACTTTTACTCCATTATACCAATCATCAGTTAACTGGGACCAACAGTTTGTGGTGCCAAATGTAATGGACAATATATCATATAAACATATTATACCTCAAATGTAATGGAACATCAATATATGAGAAGAAAATAATGCTTCAAACATTGGATGATAAACGTAATGGAATATATATAATCTAAATGAATCCAATTGTTGAGAAAGCCTAATATAATAAATTGTATAATTTAAATGAAGAAAGATAAAATTATCCCAGTTATATTTAAATAAATTGTTTATATGCCCTTCCAACTAGCTATACATGAAATAAATTTAAAATCATATAGAGCAATGAGATCTATCCTTATAATTTATTTTCAAGGTTGATATGACTAACTAATCAAATATATATCAGAAACAAAGGGAATTCTATTAAATCCAATATACACATCTATTATGTAAATTTATGTATATCTAAACATATCAATGAATAATAATATGTGTAAGTGGCCTAAAGACTAAACAATAAGTGAAATATGAAGTTATCCTCTATTAAATTGTGAATTCAATTAATTTCATAATGACTCTGGCATTAAAAGAAAAATAAGAATAAAATATTAATACTCTTTCTAATAAATTACAAAGGCATTATCTATAAAACAAATAGTACATCCTTTATTTCTATATTATGATTTAATTTTAGGTAGTATCAATGTTTTAAATAAGTTTTAAATACAAACCCAAATAATAAATATACATATATACTTACAATAAGTATATATATTAAATAGATAAAGACATATCTGTGCTTAACAAGTAGGTATTAATATAAATACAAATCCATATTTATATTTTTCAGATATTCAAAAAAATAAAAGAAAAAGAAATATTATATACAGCAAATATATATAAATTATTGTTTTGGTCTGCATAAGAATTATTATATGAAGTTAAAAAAATGGAAATACATAAATTAATAATAAAACAATTTTTATAATAAAAATTTGCGAATATAAATTTACTTATTAAAATATACATAACAACTCATATGCAACCCAAACTTATATGTCATTCTTTAAGATTTTAAATTACTTAAGTGTTAATTTTGATACCTGTTAAACGTTTATTGCTGTTAGAAAACAAGACGCTTGAATTGAATATTTATAAAAACGTTATATTTTTATAATGAAAAATAAAAGTAAAAAAAAAAAATATCGGTCTCAAAAATATATTTATATATCATTTATATATATAAAATTATTTACTACCTTTCAAAGTTCACTTATTTATTTTTCTTTCAAAAGTCAACTTATTCCATTGTTTTATTCCTTTATCCATTTAATATTAGAATGCATTCTAGAGCCAAATTGAATTGAAGAAATGTCATGTTAGAAAAAAAATTATTAGTTTCCAAATGCACATATATACTTTATTTTTCCTTTTTAAATTTCTCTCCTTGAAAAAAAAAATAATTGACATGTTGAATCCAATGTATTAATCACTTTTAGTTACCTCCAGATTATTATTAGATTGACCATTATAGATTCCAGATAGCTATATCAAATTTCGGCTTCAGACGCGATGAAATTCATGTGTTGAAATTTGCTTAGTTTTTCTTTTTAAACTGCCTTGGAATAAATGAAAGAAAATGGTGCAGCCCCTTGGCTGCGATATATATATATTAGCCAGTCATGTTTATGTATTGATTACAGAAATTTATCTTATTCCACTATTCTTAAGAATGGCAATTTCAAAGAAACAAAGTACAACAAATTTTTATCCTTTTGTTTGTTTAATCACTATCCTAATAATAATGGCTTCTTTTTTGTTGCTGCTGTTGTTCCATGTGCTAGCAAATGCTGTTTTGAAAACCATTGTTACATATGTTTTCTTTTAAACAATTAACATTCAAAAAAAAATATTAACCATATAAAAAAAAATATTAAATCGAAAATTTATTTGACAGCTTTTAAAATATATGTATATATACATAAATAATAACATTACATTTTTTTTAATAATCACCACAAATAAAATAATCTTTTTTATAATCAACAATTTATATGTCTTTATTTATTTATAATAATTAGAACATATATGTATTACTATTAAACATCTCACCATTAATAATAATAATAATAATAATAACAATAGTTAAATATTCACAACGATGTACCATCAACAAATAAATAAAATAATAACTCCAAACAATAACTATAACTAATAACCATAAACAATAATAATACTTCATATATAAACATCAACTCAAAGAGATTTTTTTTTTAATAACAACAAATGATTTTTAAAATATAGCTAGATTTATCGATATTTACAATATATATATATTTTGGCGGTTCAAATATTAACTATCACTAATAGTTAGAGTCAATTATTCGATTGCTAACTGCTATCTAATTTAAAATGAACATTTCATTATTAAAAATTTGTAAAATTTTAAATAAAAATTGCTAAACACAATATATACATAATTGTTAATAAAATAACCAAATAGTAGATTTATGCGATTTTTTGTTGAGAAGAAATATAAAAGAAGTCAAGTGTTGGTGGCTTAGTGGTTAGCACAACTGCCTTCCAAGCAGCTGACCCGGGTTCGCTCGCCGGTCAACGCATTTGACACATGAAAAAAAAAAAAAGAAATATAAAAGAAGGATCACTCAAGAATGAACAGTTTGTTTTTGTTTGAAAATTTATGATGTTGGCATTTTAATACTTATTATATATTGGACTATTTCCATTATATAATTATTACTAATTTTTTGTTTATTTAGAGAGAAAGAAAGTCAAAATGGTTGAATACATAGTTGTTTTATAATTTTTTTATTGTTTGACATAATAATAAAGATAAAATAATATCTAGAGTTAATAATTATCATTTATTTATAAAGGTAAAGTTGATTTAAAATTTATGATGACTTTTACGTAAAAATAATTTAGTAAAATAAAAATTTGTTATGTTTAAATCGTAATTTTCGTTTAAAAGAAAAATATAAAAACTTAAATTATTTGTTTTAACTTGATAAAATTATAATTAGATTATTTAAGAATTTTACTATTTCAATTAACAGAAAACAAATGTGAAACAAGCTAATAAAGCTTGTTTGTGGTTATTCAGAAAATATGCATTCAATTAATTAATAAAATTGTAAATGAAAAAACATGAGCTATTGAATATGTTTTTGATGTTTGTTTTCAGTTGTGTCATATGTTGAGAAAATATAAAATATCATCCAACATTCAGCACTTAGTAGTTACCTATTAAATACACACAGGCCATTTTCACAAATAAACTTATTTGCAAAACAATTCCAATCTTCAGTTTAACAAATAGTTACCATGGAATAAAAAGATCCTGGTAATCTAGGTAGAATATACAATTGTCTTACATTATAACAGCATGGAAAAGTCTTAATATGGTGATGTAATCACAAATTATGTAGCTAGATTTACCACATATATTAATTATATTTGATGTAGCCTACCAGACTTCTCTTTTGATATGACTGACTGTGAAATAGTGAAAGTTTAATCAAGTTTTTTGTAATAAAAAGACAAATAATCGTTAAAACAAGAAATGTGTTCATTCTAGGGAAAATACTCATCAAAAGATAAGAAGAGTTGAAGTTTCAGAAAAATTTAATTGCATGTAAACAAGAAATCAAACATAACTACAAAAGTCAAAAAATCATAAGCAATCAGAAATTCAAGCTTTAAAAAGTCTAGATTGAATATTTTTATTTGTTTAAGTTTTGGAATATCTTTATTACTAATTTTAATTATATTTAAAAGGGTTTGTGATTTCTTGTTACATGTTTGTTTATGTAAAATTTAATGTTTTCAGTTCAAGTATTGTAGCATTTTTCTCTTTCTCTATCTTGATAATACTTATAAATAAGGAACTGCAATTCAATTTCATGAGAGAATGTTGAAAAAATATTGATTGCATTTATCCATAATTTATTTTCTTCTTTGCTTTATCTAAAAAGTATATATTACTATAAAGTGTCTTTATGGCAGAGTATACAATGTTTGTCTACATAAATATTTTTGAAATGGTACACATTAAGTTAGAAATATTAAATTTTAAATATCAATATTAATAACAACCAACAGATTTAGATTTATTAAGTATTTAATCTGTGAAAATGCTCATTTTCTACTATGTTCATTAAATTTTTTTGTATTTATTTAAAGCTTTTGCATTTTTTTTTTCAATTCTATGCACTATTTGAAGTATATATTATTATGTGATTGGGAATAATAAATATTAAGTTTCAAATTCAGCGTAAGATACTTAATTTTCATAGTTAATCCGTTAGGGGTAATAATAATATAAATGTGGTTGGAATAGCTTACCTACATGGTAGTTATGAACCTATAATTATAATTATAAGTACTGTCATCAATAACAAATGTAATTCATTATTGCATTTATCCTATGACTGACTAGTAAAGAGGTGGTTTAATAATTTATCTTTTCAAAGGAAAATAATTATTTTCCTTTAGGCATATGCAAATAAGATCATCTATCAAGCACAGTTATTATCCTTTAGCAACCTACAACATTCACCTGTTTAGCATAATAGCTAGTTGAATTGCTTGGAAAAAATCATTCATATGCTGCTTACATTTTAATTTTAAATATAATACATTTATTTATTTATTTCTAATATCTATCCCTTCATTACATTATATAATATTTGATGGTGAAACATGCTGCAATTGCAAATAAAATATACACTTCCACATATCCAATATCTAATCTATTTCTACTGCATATACCATTACATTCAGTGAATTGATGTATAGCTATATATTATGAATATAGTTATCAATATTTATTTTGCTTTAGTCATTATAATGCCTTTATAATACTATTATATATATATATATAATTTAAATATAAGTATATTGTCTTTTACTAAAATTAATGTAATTGGGACTTGAACTCAGACTTTCATACTTTTTTTATGGATATGCACTCAATCTTATACAACTAATACATATGCCCCCATATATGTAAAAAAGATATATGATCTCCAATATACATATTTCAATTTGTCTGAACCAGTAGTTATCAGTTGGTCTATATCACCATCTCTTACACATATATATAATCAGTGCCAGTTTATATAAGATAGCAAATCTTTAAACTTTACTAGACAAGCTTCAGTCTTCTCCACGCTCCAATTTTTTAGCCATCCATATCATTGAAAATTCAATGATGTAGCCCTCGAAGCCCTGGTTGATATCAAAATTATTGCTATACCCATGTTGACTTTAAATCACTCTGACCCCTCACATATAGGATCTTAATATGTTCATTTGAATGCACAGAAGAGGGATGGGCAGAGTACAGACTGAATATATAATATTCAAATAAAAATATATTGTCTATATTAAAATCAATATAATTAGAAGGAACTTGAACTCAGACTTTGAGTGTTAGACCACTGGAGTTTCAATGATATGGATGGCTGAAGAATTGGAATGTGGAGAAGATTGAAGCTTGTCCATTTAAATTTGAAGATTTGCTATTTTAATGTAAACTGAACATTGATTGTATATATGGGTGGAAGATATGTTTATTGGAGATCATTTATCTTTTTTCACATGTATGTGATCATGTGTATCAGTTGTAAGATTGACTACATAGCTGGAAAGAGCTTGAAAGTCTGAATTCAATTCCTTCTAATTATATATATATATACATAAATCTGTAAAATGATTATATGCAAAACAATTATTTTAAAAAAGCTCATTTGCTTATTATTATTATTATTATTATTATTATTATTATTATTATTATTATTATTATTATTATTATTATTATTATTATTATTATTATTATTATTATTATTATTATTATTATTATTATTATTATTATTATTATTATTATTATTATTATTATTATTATTATAATAATAATAATAATAATAATAATAATAATAATAATAATAATAATAATAATTGCTAACCTGCTTCTGAACAGAGAGATCCATATAACTTTAAATGGAAGAAACTCACCATCTTTCACACCCACCAAATCTATATCCCAAGGATCCCCTCTTAGTTCACTATTGTTTATATTTTACATCAATCTCCTTATTAAAAGCATACAAAATGCATTTACTGGGATCGAGATACCAGACACAACACAGCACACTACATGCATCACCTATATGGATGATGTTACCATATTCCTAACATCAAAAAAACAAATACCGCAACTCCAAAAGATATTACAAGAATATTCACAAAAATATGAATTATCATTTAATCCAGCAAAAACCACAGCCTGCTCTCTATACACTGGTAAACCATGTACATCAATTTACAAATCAAAACCAAACTCTTTCCTTGGGTTCCCATTTCATATGGAAATTACAGGAATGAGATGTCATATCCAAAATAAACTTAAAGAAGAAGCCACAAAAATTATAAACTCCTTGTCCAAGGCATATCTTTCACTATATTCCAAAGTACAGTTAATTAACCAGCTTATCACAACCAAAATAACTTACTATGTACCGGTTATTTCATTCTCAAAGGGGTTCATTTCAAAAATTAAAACTATATATAATAAACTACTTTGGGCCAGAAAAACAGTAGCAATTTCCACAAAAAAACTTAGCCAACCTCTAATAAAAAATGGACTTGGCTTGCACAACATCAATGTTTTTCATATACAGAAGTTAAGGAACTCAATAATCACAATACTTGCCAAATACCCCAAAATTAACCACTTGCTAGAAGTTACTCCAACAGATAGACCACCTCCAAAAGGTTCCTTTTTCACCAACATTATATACCAATGCAAAATGACAGACAAGATTCCAGAACATTATTTGCATAAGTATTCATACTGGGATATTTATGGTTTAATAAACAGAGAAGCAGATACTAATGTTGTACAACCTATGCTAGGAATTAACAACAAGAGACTACTCAAGGAATATAAAAAATGGGCTCTAGAGCCCAAATACTTTGATTTTATCATGAAAATCAATCTCATTGCCTTGCCAACAACCCATTTTCTTTATCATAAAAGAATGTATATATCTATTGACCCCTTCTGTGGACTCTGCCATCGAGCAGAAGAGACACTGGACCACTTTATTTATCAATGTGTAGCACTTAATCAAACACGACAGATGTGTAACACCTACAGAAAACCGGGTACAATCATTAATCACATAATAGCTGCTTTTCAGGGAAGATCAATACCTAGAATTAGGGCAGCCACATTTGTTCTATATGCATATTGGTGCACCCGATGTACTTTCTTAATTGGCAATAACACCAGATGACACCCAGCTACATTTAGCAACAAACTGCTACACATTCGAAATAGAGATAAAATAATAACCAACCCCCACTTATATGCAGCAACATGGTCATTGTTAAAACAACCATCAATGCTGTGAATGCTGCAAAGAAAAATTATCATACATCTAACATTCAAAGTGACATGCGGACAAAACTAAATAAGCTCCTCAAACATTAGAACTCTGATTATTTTTGCTTTTTTTTAAACTTTTATATTGTTATAGTCCATTAACCACAAAGTGTAACCACTAAATTCATTTATATGTGTTTACCCTAATATTATTCATTGTATGTTAAACTTCAAATTTTTCTAGATGTAAACTTATGTAAACCATTGAGATCAATAAAGCCTTTATTGAAACGTAATAATAATAATAATAATAATAATAATAATAATAATAATAATAATAATAATAATAATAATAATAATAATAATAATAATAATAATAATAATAATAATAATAATAATAATAATAATAATAATAATAATAATAATAATAATAATAATAATAATAATAATAATAATAATAATAATAATAATAATAATAATAATAATAATAATAATAATAATAATAATAATAATTCAATTCAATTCTTTCAATTCTTTATTTATTTAATGTACATATCAACAGCATTTAGCCAATTATAGATTGCACAATAATACAAATCTAAATAAGCATTAAAAAAAAATAATAATAATAATAAAATAAATAATACCAATAAAATAGAAAATCAATAAAATGCACAAATAAATAAAAAGGCAATATATCAAATGAAATTAAGGAAAATATTTTTTTATGAGGACTTTAGTGAATTGTTTAAAATCCAAATTAAAAACATCATCATTACCAAAATCTTTGTTATAAGTTCTAGGTAAACGAAATAAAGGGGAAAATCTTAATACATCAGATTTACAATTTTTCAGTTCAAAAACATTATGAGTACGAGTATTATAATTTTTTTTTTTAGTACCTAAGTTAGAAAGCAAATTAGATACAGAAATATTCTGGGAGATGAATTTATGAAGAAGTTTGAGATCTCTTGTTTTTCGTCTCAGTAGTAAATCAATATAGTGTTCATTACTTAAACTATTTAATTTTGCAAATTTGTCAAAAACAGACTGAATTCTTATGATATCTGTCCTGTTATGAGGATTCCATATAATTGAACCATACTCCAAGATGGGAAGAACTAAGGATATAAAAAGTTTAATCTTTGTAAATTTATTAAATGCTTTTCCATATCTGTAAATAGCTCCTACAATTTTAAGAGATTTATTCACCATAAAATTAATGTGATTACGAAAAGATCCATTATTGGAAAATATTATTCCGAGATCTCTTTGATGATCATTTGTTATAATTTTAGAGTCCCCAATATAATAATAATAATAATAATAATAATAATAATAATAATAATAATAATAATAATAATAATAATAATAATAATAATAATAATAATAATAATAATAATAATAATAATAATAATAATAATAATAATAATAATAATAATAATAATAATAATAATAATAATAATAATAATAATAATAATAATAATAATAATAATAATAATAATAATAATAATAATAATAATAATAATAATAATAATAATAATAATAATAATAATAATAATAATAATAATAATAATAATAATAATAATAATAATAATAATAATAATAATAATAATAATAATAATAATAATAATAATAATAATAATAATAATAATAATAATAATAATAATAATAAGTAATGAGCTTTTTTAAAATAATTGTTTTGCATATAATCATTTTACAGATTTATATGTTTTCACTTAGGTGGTATGAAATTATTTTGCATCTCAAAACTTGAACAAAAACTTAAGATGACCAACTTTTAATTGTGTATGGATATAAAATAATTTTAAAGAAGGGAAAAAATTAATGAATTAATATTTTATAATTAATAAAAAAAAATATTTTTTAGGAGGCTAGTGCCAATATTTCTATTTAAAGAGCAGGTTTTACTCATAATGATTTCCTCAAAAGAATCTTTCCAATGATTGAAATTATGTGAGTAAAAGATTTAAATATACATAGTAAAAATTATAATATATATATATATATATATATATATATATTATAAATTTTATAATATATTTATATATATATATATATATATATAAAAAAATTTATAAAATTGGAGCATGAAGAAAGACATGAAATATTAAAATAGAATTTATACAGTAGATTAATTATAATACTAGATGTTAACTAATCAGGATGACAAACATGTATATAATTGTAGAAGACATAGTTCTTAATAATTAGTATGATAATAATCTACATGCAACATGAATGCCATTCCATTAATTTTTCTCTATACTCTCTATACTTCTCTTAGGTTACTCATTAAGAATTATAATTCAGGATAGTTGTTAAAAAAGAACAATATGTCAAATATTTCAAAATTTTAATATATTCTATTTGCCACATATATTTGGTGACATCATTTTATTGAATCATGACCCAAAAGACATTTGGAATCATCTTGTTTTCTTGTTAATAATTTTAAATTCAATTTAAGTACTTCAGAATTGGGATAGTAAATTTAATTAATTTTTAATTGAAGTCAATTGTTATTTTAAAATAAGATATATAAGTTAAACATGTTTTTTTTCTAAAAATCAATTTTATTAGCTCAAAGAGTTTTGAGAGAAAGAACACAGTGATCAGCAAAAACAAAAGTTAGTGTTTTTCCACTGATTCCTACATAATCCTTAATGAAAGTCTAAAAATAATTGCTTAAAAATTATTTTAATTAGTTGAAGTTAGGAGATATAAAAATTCTGAAGAAGATTTCTGGGGAAATTGAAACTGTAACCTGTAAAAAGAGGGTGGTAAATAGAGCATTGTATAACAGTAATAAAGTGCATAGAAGATTTAGTATTATATGATATACATTTGGCAATGCAATAAGAAAGATTAGTTGTGATTAGTTATATACAACTCTGGATTAAAATTTAAATGTTTTTTTAGATAACTGAGAATTTCTAAGAAATTTTTAAGATTTTTTTTAGATAATAATCTTATAATAATTAGCTAGTCATTCCATTATT
Organism: Epiperipatus broadwayi; assembly: GCA_028023455.1. Taxonomy (NCBI): domain Eukaryota; kingdom Metazoa; phylum Onychophora; class Udeonychophora; order Euonychophora; family Peripatidae; genus Epiperipatus; species Epiperipatus broadwayi. The sequence continues at coordinate 18,847 of JAQFVV010007707.1, forward strand.
ATTCAGTAATTAAGTATTTATAAATTATGAATTAAAATGAAAACAAAAGAAGAAATTGTAACACTCTTCTTAACTAGCAGTTATGGTATGTAAGAATTTTTCTTAATTATTTTTATTTGGAAAATTACTAGAGAATCATATGCCTTCAAATTAACTATTAAATGATATTTTGTATGATTTTTTAAAAATATGTAATTTAAACTTATGCAGAATCATTTTACATTGCTTGTGTAACATTAAATAAATCGAGTTGTTCACAGAGTGAATATACAGTGAAATATAAAATAGATGACATAATTTATTTTTTCAATAATATTGTAGATATTTTTGTGTCAATGGATGTTAAACAATTACTTGATTGTTTGTTCACTTTTATAAATTTATTTAATCACATCTCATTACACCACATAAAAAATTGTTAACTATTCATCAAAACGATTCTTGAAACACATCTAATAAATTGATAAAAACATAATGCAATTTGTGTTATCATTAAGAAGCAATTAGGAAAGGCTTTTAGTCAATTAAAAAATTATATTGGACAATATGTTATAAAAAATATGTTTAAGCATTGTATCTAAGAGAACACATTTTTTTAAAAAAATAAAAAAACCCCCCAAACCCCCCCCCCTCTGGGGACCCCCTAGAAAAAACATCTTCTCATCTCTCTCCTCCCCTTTCCTCTTCTTCTTTTTTTTTGGTTCTTGGCCGGTGCTCTTTTTCTCTCTTTCTCTCTTTAAAACTTTACACTTTTCCCCCCTTCCCTTTTTCTAAATACTTTGTTCTCTGAAAAGTATTTCCGATTTTTTTTATTTCTCATAAAAAATTTTTTTTTGAAAATCTTTCCTCTTTTTAAATTTTTTTTCTCTCTTTTATCAATAATTAAATATCAACTATTTAACAATATAAATATTTTTATTTATTTATTTATAAAAAAAAAAAAAATCTTTATTTGTCTTTTTTTTTTTTTTTTTTAAAATAAAAAAAAAAAAAAAAAAAAGGTTGTGTTTTCTTTTTCTTTCCTCTTTTTTTTTTTTATAAATAAAAAATAAAAAAAATTATAAATTTTTTATATATATATATAATAGCATATTCTGAGTTATACTGAAATTTAATAAATTATGCTTAAATATGTCATTCATTTACAGTATTGTATCAAATGTTAAATTTATACCAGGACTTTTGTAATCAATATGTATATATTGTTTCTTAATAATAACATATTTAATATTTATAATCTACATTTTTTTTACTTTTCAGAAACAATTGGAAGTTAATCAACTTCAAGAAACTTTGGAAAAGTTAAGTTTAGAATTGGAAGAATATAAAAACATGAAATTTGTAGCTTCTAACACTGATATCAAATAAAGTTTTTGATTATGACAAAATATTTAGATCAGTTTTATTTTACATATTTTTACCAAGATGATATTGATGTATAAACATACATCCAACACACATATATCTAAGCAAAACTCTCCATATAGTAGTGCCATCTTGTGCTAACAAGATCCAAGGCTCTTCACTGATGAAGGCCACAAGCCAGAAACTAGTCTGGGAATATTGGATGAGTAGGCATTAGAGAGGGATTTTATGCACATGCCTTGTGGCATCCATTGATTGCTCTTGTTAGCACAAGATGACACTACTATATGGAGAGTTTTGCTTTGTGTTGAATTGTTTAATAACAATTATGTGCTAGTATGAGATATTGATCATGTGGTGTTTAGTGGTTTAACATATATCTATTTAATTTTTAGTCTTTGCTAATAAACTCAATATTGTTAACAAACTTTTCAGTAAACTTTACTTATTAGATTGTTCATCTAGTACAAAATGACAATTTACATTAGTTGTCCTAGATATATAAAGGTAATAAAATCTAATAAGTTAGTGTATATAAATAAGGCAGTGTTTATATGTGAATTGTAATGAGTTTCACCCTGTTTTGTAAAATTACTAAATTTGTTTATTATATACATTTGGGTCAGCTTATGTAAATTGTTCTTTTGGATTGTCTGAGAAATTTAGCAAATAAAAAGATCTTGATATGTTTATTAGCAGCATTTTGTTTATTGCAAATGAGAAGCTCTCCATTCAATATCTCTATCCTCATACTGGATTTCTTCTAAAGAGAGAAAGACTGATTCAAAAGCATATTCAATTTTTTTGTATTGCCAAGTTTTATTTAATATCACACCTATTGATTTAAAGTTTAATACCATAGATATTGATGTTTTTTATTATCGAAAAAGTGATGAGTTTTATATACAAAAAATAAAATAAAAATATATACAGAATTAACTACAATTTTTATTTTATTTGAGAACAAAATAATATTTTATATCTAAACATCCCATTTTTATTATGTTAATATTAATCACAATATTCTCTAATATTCATTTTTTAATATTTCAATTTCTTTAACACTTTTGTAGAGTATGTTGTCTTGAAAAGATATTCTTGTGTAATAGATAAACCTGTATACGAATAAATTAAATCTCAGGAAATAATATAAATAAATAAATAATAATATCAATATTAAAATAAAAATATTTGTTGTAAATTAAAATATATATTTTAGTGTGAATTATTAATATTATTGAATAAAAAAAAGATATTTGTTAATTGGAAAATCATAATCAAATTTATATTTTAAATGCTATTTAAACAGAAGATAATCAATCCTTTACACATGCACTGTATTGCTATATTAAGTCTACATTGTTTTTGTTGAATATGAAAAAATTCTTTATTTAAGGTACAATATATATATATATAGAGAGAGAGACTATGAAAAGATAAAAATGGCATTCTTATCTTTGTGCCTAAATTCTCTTATATAGGCCAATCTTAAGCATTTTGGAATAAAAGAGTGAAGATGTATTTTTCACTTTACTTCCATTTTCTTTAATACATGTATTAACATTAATAAAATTTTAACATTAATGGCATGTTAATATTAAGAGGTGTTAGAATTAATGCAATTGAATAAGAAATTTACTAGCATAGTTTCTAATTGCAATTTAAACAGAAAGTAATCAAGCCATTACACATGTATTGTATTGCTATATTAAATTAGTGTTTTTATTGCTGATTTATTATAACACTGCAGAACATGTATAAAGAGTTGATTACTTTCTGATTAAATTATGATTAGAAACTGTGTTAGTAAATCTCTTAGTCAATTATATTTTAAATACTATTAAATAAAATATTTGTGTGGTAAGAAAAATCAAGTTAATTTTTTATTTAAAATAATATTGTGATATAATTGATAAAAAATAAGAATTGTAAAAAAATGTTTTTAATTGCAGAATGAAAAGAATATTAGTATAGAAAAGGTAATAGTAGAGTAAAATGAATATACACATGAATATTAAGTTCAATCTGATTATTTGAGACAAGAATTTAAATAAAATCCACCCCAGACATCATTAAAAACCCAAGTAATTCTGTAATAGTTTCATCTACATTACTATTGTCCAAAATGGAATTAATGTCAAAATGAAACAAATATGAACAATGTTTCAAAAATAACTATCAAAATTGATGGTATATACAGTGGAGTCATGAATTACACTGCAGTCTAATTATGTGACTTCAATTATATGCTATCTAAAAAATGTAAACAAACAAACAAAAAATGCAAATAAGCAAAGAAACTATTAAAATCACAAATTTTATAATAATCAAGCAGCCATTTTTCTTCTCTACATACCTTATGTCATCACGTTTTTTCTTTTAAAAAAGAAAATTTATAAATAAATTTTATAATATGCCAGTAGCCATTTTTATATTTTGGAGCATGTGTTATTATATATACAGTAATTTAAACACCCACAGCTATATTATATCAGCCACATTCCCCTTTTAAATAAAGGAAATTTTGAATGGCTGCAAAATTTCAAGCTTTTTTTTATTTAAAGGGAGAATGTGTGTGAAATAATATAACTATGGGGTATTTGAAATACTTTATAGAGATTTTAGTTAGTGTTATGCATTGTTTCTCTTTGCTATTATATATTATAACTGGTTGGGTTACTTGGCACACAGCAACATAGTTGTGTATGTGCACACACACAAACACACACACACACACATATATATATATATATAAATTCATGCTTGCAAACTGATAGAAACATTTTGCATAAATGCTTAGTGTTAATATTTAGATCTAGTTTCTAACTCCTATCCCTCACTGATGAGAGCAAATCAGCTTGAAACCAGCTGATCTGAGGGTGGAGCAAAATGAAAGAGACAGTAAATATTGACTCTGACATTTATGTAAACAAATATGCTTGTTTGGAGGTCTTGGTAAAGCTCCATCTATTGATCATTAATACAAGTGATAGCAGGTTTTTACGTATATAAAACTTGTTTTTGTTTTTCATAAATGTACCTTTAAAGTTTTCTTGCAATGATATAGATTGCAGAAGCTTTGGCTTTGTGGAGAAAGTGAACTGATATCAGACCCATATAGCTATCTAGTTTGATAGGCTGAGTTTGAAGACATTTAGGTGTCTAAAAATTCATGCTTGCAAACTGATAGAAACGTTTTGCATAAACGCTTGGAGTTAATATTTAGGTCTAGTTTCTAACTTCTATCCCTCACTGATGAGAGCAAATCAGCTTAAAATCAGCTGATCTGAAGGTGGAGCAAAGTGAAAGAGACAGTGAATATTGACTCTGACATTTATGTAAACAAATACGCTTGTTTGGAGGTCTTGGTAAAGCTCCATCTATTGATCATTAATACAAGCGATAGCAGGTTTTTATGTATATAAAACTTGTTTTTGTTTTTCATATATATATATATATATATATATAAAGGAAAAGTAGAAATAAACACAGACTAAAAATTTTAGTAGATATTTTCTATCTTCCTGGAATAAAATAATCATAGTAAAAGAATTAAATAATTCTGGATTTAAAATAGACTTTTATTATAACTTAAAACATTTAAAAGGGTCTAAATAAATTAATATTGGATTCTGATTTTGAATTTAAGACAAGCATGTTTCTTAAAATTGTAATAATTTCTATTATTTATTTTTGAAGTCTTTTAATTAATGTTCTATTTAAGTAAAAACATATAGATCACACCTTTGTTAAAATTTAATCATTTTTTTAATTTTATTAAATGTTGATTGAAATATATTCATTTCTAAATTATAACACATGTCTGTGCAGGTATATGTGTTTTATGTAAACCTGTTGAGCATATATGTAAATCAATGTAATAATTTGAATTTTATATTAATCATGTAAGTCACAATATGATATTTTTTATTATATATTAATCAAAATCAAGGCTTAATTGATATGCATATAGCCTTATTCTAAAGATCTTAATATCATTTTTATTGTTGTTAATAAATTTGTATTCAATTGCTAAAAATTGTATTGCATCATCTCTTGGTCACCATAACAGTACTTGAGCTTGAGTTTTTCTGAGCTAGATTCATGCAGAACAGTCTCATATATTAAATGTGGATGTATTTAGTGCTTTAGGAGCAGGCAGTATGACATTGTCCTGGCTTGGCATGAGAAGTATATTCTTCAAAGCCTCTGCACTACATTTTATTTTAGTTTAGTCTTATAAATGAAGTTTATTGTTGGTCAGTGCATTAATGTTACTAAGTGGACAGAGCATTGATGATTATCAGCATGTTTTAATGTCCCAGCATTATTGTTTTTATTATTATGTATTCTGATGAATAACCACTTAGTTGGTGCATCCAAGTTATGTTTAAATAATTTCCCAAGCTGTAAAAGGCTCAATAGTTAGCCAGGTCTACAGGAGACCCATTTTAAATCCAGTCAAAAAATTTATTGTTAATTTATATTTTGTATTGTTCAAATCCAGCCACAAGATGAACTGTTAATTTATTGTATTGATGTATTTTGATTGATCGTTCATGATGAATGTTATTTTGAGTATTACTTACTTTTATTTATTAATAATGCTGGTTGATTTATAATTATACTTATAGTTGCTCTAAGGAGTTAACTGGGATGATCTCTCAGAGATATTAAATTTCATTATCATTATTGAAATATTATGTTTACTTGGGGTTGATGATTATATATGCCATTACCCCAGGTATTATCCCATCTATTCATCTCATCCATCCCATTATAATATATATATATATATATATTATAATGGTCCGATGGAATAGAGTCTTACCGTATCTGGCGTACAGAGTGCCACTAGGCTACTAGAACCTAGAAAATTTATATAGTAGGCAGATACGTAAGTTAAGATTCACATTTTATATGTTTTATTCAGACCGTCAGCCCATTTCCACTAGCTCAGTGAGATGCAGAGATTTATAAAATATGAATTCTTATCTAAAAATATTTTCAATATTAAAAAAATAAAAGAAGCCACTGTCAGTAATAACACACACAAACATTTATTTAATATATATAAAATTTAGCATTATTATTTTAGTCTAACTTTTATTTTTTTACAAAACATTATAACTTATTTTACTTTAGATTTTAATTTACAATTTAACTGTTTTTATTTTATTTTAAAAGTTCGCACAGATGAGTTTAATATTTATTAGAGTGTCGAGTATGAATAGACTACATAGATTGCATTTGAAAATAAAATATTCTATCTCTTATTTAACCTTAGGCCAAAAGTTCACAGTCAAACCAGCACCAATATATCTGATATATCGATGTATTCAATGCAGCACAAATACCACACCATCAGGAATGCACATCTGAACAGCATGGTTAATAGAATAATTGACTCTTATCCAGACAGGAATACTACATCTGTCTGATGAGAAGAGCAATAAAAAAACTCCATAGGAAGGGACTGCATTTTCCATCTTACTATCCCATTCCATAGGCAAAAAGGGGGTGTGCGGCATATGGGTGATCCTGCATGTAACAGACCTCATACTACATTTACTAATTACACCGATATATCCAATCCATTGACCCAATTTAACTATAAAACAAATAACTTAAGATTTACTCTCCCTTAAACTAACATAACATTATGAATCTATGCAGCCATTCATGCCCGACTTAAATTTAACATTTATTACAAGTTGTTTAATAAAAAAAAAGATCATAACAAAAACTTAAAAGAACGTAAAATAAATTAATGGAAATGATTTAACAAACAAATAATACATTCAATAAAATAATTAATAAATAATTTAGTTTGGTCAGATAGGCAATACTATTGCTATAATTTAAATACTGGGAAAGTTTTATATTTAATGTTCACGAATTTTCTAAAGTTTTTACGGTTTTAAAAGGACCATATTTTGTAGTTGCTTGTAATTTTGAACATGAATTCCCATGCCATCCTGAAGAGATTGGTATCCAGTTAGCCATTGGTCCTTTATTGTAGCTGGTATTTAATTGCCAAGCCCAGATGTTCTATAGTCTGCAATATGGGAAAACGATGTTTCATTTTTCTTTTAGAACAACTGAAAAAATTGAAAGTGCATCTTTCAATCCCTTCTCCTCCAACTCTCTCTGACTTAACACATATCTATCCTTTCTAATTCACATCTCTTTGCTTTTATAATAAACTTTCAGATCCAGTGGACATTACATCATGACGATGATGATCTTTTAGTTCTGGTCCATTTTCTGAGGGATTTCTTTTATTGGCTATTAGTTTCTATTGTTTTTCTTTCCTATCTGATCTTTTCTTATATATTTTGAAATGCCCAAAGGCTAGTTCACTTGGACTAATTAAAATAATCATTTCCATTTTACAATAACATTAATTAATTTATTGTACAAACTTAGATATATTTTTATCTTTAAATCTTTACTAAAAATTTAGTTTTAAAATACTTTTTTCTTCTTAATAAAGTTTTCATTTAATAATTTTTCATCTGTGTGATTTTATATATTAGAGTTTAGATGATTTTCAATTTTTAATTTTTAAAAAAAAAGTTTTTATTTGCAAACTTTTATTTTTCATGTTTAATTTTAAAAAAAAATTATGTAACAGCGTATGTGCCCGTTACAATATATATAAATGTAGTTTATGTTGAAAACATATACATTTTATTATCCTATTCAAATTTGACATGGAGTATTTCACATAATAAAATATTTTCTAAGAATAATGCTAAAAGTTTTACAAAATTTTAGAACATACTAAAAATTGAAATTGATTTTAAAAAAGATCCTAATTTCTTGATAACAATATCATTATGATATTTCTATAAGAGACAAATGTTACTGAAAAAAGCAATATCTACCAGAGCATAGTTAATTGCAATGAATTTTAAAATAAAAAATATGATTTGTTTGTTTTTTCTTCTTATTGCTTCAGTGAATGCATGAGTGAACACACACTCAGTAAAATATATGCAAACGTATTCTCTCAATTTATTATTAATAATTATATTATTATTTTTTAAAATTTTGTTTATACAATAATGTTAATTTATAAAGTATATAAAAAGTATCTGTGTTATTTATATGTGCATGTTGAAAAGTACTGTACACTTGCAGTTTAATAAACAATATTTATCCTATTCTAATAAATTTGAGTTATTATATGCTACATACATTTGTATATGAGTGGGGCTTGGAACAAAATGACTCCACTATAATTTAAACATCTGAAAATGTTTTTTTTTTTTTCACTATTCTACTATTTCAAAGAACATTGTTTTAAAGAAGAATGAAAATCTATTCATGTTTCTTAAAATATCTAATTATCCAATAGTTATAAAGAAAAAAATGCATATGATGTTTGTATATATAAAAAGAAAATGTAAAATATTCGATTTTCTTTTGTACTTATTATTTGTGTATGAAATAATAACATCATTAATGTGGTGTGCTTTTATAAAGAGAAATGAAGTTTTCCATGAATCAAATTATAAAATGTTTATATTTTAAAATTTTATCATAATAATAATTTTATTACTTTAAATGAGAGAAAATTTAAAAATATTTTATTTGATACAAGTAAGTAATTACATATGCTACATATAAAACTAGATTATATTACAATATCTTTTTTTTTCATGGGTCAAAGCATTGGCCGGAAAGCAAACCCATGAACATGGGCAGCTATGCTGACCACTCGACCACCAATGCTTGACTATTACAATATTTTTAATGGATTTTATGGATAACTATGTACATATAAAAAGGAGTAAATGGATTTACACATTATTAAAAAAATATTTCATAATGTTAACAGTATTATACATTAATATCTATATGATAATTAATTATATTTAAAAATGGGCTTTCTAGTTGCTTTATTATAGTAATTCTGATAAAGAAAAGCATACAATTGCATTTATGAGACATTTTATGATTAGTGTAAATAAAGTGCACATGTCTTTCATTTAAGATAGTTTTTGAATGTTTAAGATAGTTTCAACTCATCAAATGTATTGTACCGGTCAAAATATGTTGATCCATCTAACATGAGCTGGAACTAAATGAAACATACTTCAAACCTACTTAAGCCTGAGATTTAGGTCAGGGACCAACCTAGATTCAAACCCATTCCACAAGCCCCAGATTGAGCACCTAATGGCTAACATAATAGTAATAGCACATGAGAATTAATTCTTAAGTCTGGCCCACTAGAAGAGTGAAAGAGACAATGAGACATATTTAACATGAACACAAATATATGTTAGAATATATAAAAGTGGAGAGAAGATAATTCAAACTACATAAGTGGCTTGAATAATAATAAAATATTTAATAAAACATTTAATGAACAGTAAATTACTTAGATATTTATTTGAATGCTCTTATGAATAAATTACAGATTATGCGTCACTAAATATATTTGGTGGGTTAGATTAAAGTGCTAATCATTAATTAATGCTTTAGCAGTGGCTCTGAAAAGTGATGATAAGCATACAAATTTATGAAGCATTCTAGGAATCATTAGACATATTATACAAACTATTTTCACGCCGTTTTGATCGTGAAAATCAAAAATATATTTTAAAAATGTTTTAATCATGAAGTACATACATTTGTGAGGATTTAGTAAAATAATATACATTTAAATCAATTATCTTTTATTAGCAAATTATAATAATTTTAACTATTCTTTAAATTCAAACTTTAAAAAGAAAAGAACGCTTTGTTTTTTAAAAATATGTATACTCTTAAATAAATGGGATGAATTATGATGGTGGGATTTTACAAAAAATAAGAAAAAACAATATTATTAATTAAACTAATCACGATTATTGGAAAGACATATATATACATAAGCAAAGCACAAGTTTATGATTACAGCATTGGAATGAGATCATTAAATAAGTAAATTAACCCTAATGGAAAAGCAGCAAGGCTGATATAAAGGCAGAAGAATCCGAAGTAAGGTCATGTTTCCAAACGAAGAAAACGAAGTGGCTAAGAGTCTTTTTTTTAGGATACTGCTTAGAGAAGTTTAAATAGGCTTGGTGTAGTCCCCAAGATTTTTTGGTGACTGACATGAGAGGCCTTTTATATGAAAATGATCCCCGGAAGGTCAACTACCCACAGGATAGGGCATAAAGAAAGTTTATGGGTCCGAATTTATCCTAACCCTCCAAGTTAGAAGTATGTAATATTTAAAAAACAAAGCCTTAAATCAGTAATGCCACATAACACTGTCTTTAATGACATAAAATGGAAATCACTATTTTAAAATGCATGAACATCACTTGAATGCTATAATTTAGGCAATCAACACTATGCTATGTAATATATATGAGAAAGATTTAATTCATACAAATAGGTTTTAAAAATTACCTTTCTTCCCTTCCTTGTTATTTAACAGACTGAAATCCCACCCTCACAAATTTTGTAACATAATAATAATCAAGTCTTTGAAATATTAAGAGTATAGCTTTATAATACAAATGAAATAAAAAAAAACAATAATAAGAAAAAAAATCGCCCTTTCAGAATTAAATACATGACATAAAAAAAAATATTTGAGAGTGTTAATTTTTTGGGAATAATAAAATTATACATATATATACTTCTTTTAAAGACATTTTAAGAAAATCATGTAATTGGGTTAACCTGAGAAACAATCTGGTGAGCGTATTAATTAAGAAAGTATGCAAATCTAATTCAAAAAGGGAGGGAATTTTATTAACATCAACTCAGGGAGATTTGAATAGATAGGGAAAACTAACTTCATACATTAGGCTCGCAAGATTATTTAGATTGGCAACTTAAAATAATAAAATACAACAGTTTAAAAAGAAGAAAGGAATCGCACCAAGATTAAAGAAATAAGAGCAGACTTTACGTATAAAAGAAAAATTAGTTGTATGAGAGCAATACAGTTAATAATTAATAAAAAAAATTTAATTTAACAATTTAAAATAAAATCTGGAGAGCTGTGGTTGAGATTAATTTAGAAGGAATAAGATGTAAAGTTTATAGGCTGTTTTTAGGTTAATTACCTTACTATATGAAAGAGTCCATTTTAACAGTTCGGCTCCAGCATAGCAAAATTAATAGGATTGAAATTATTTCCAATATAATAGCAAGTTTCCATTAGGCATTTCTCCATTCTTAGATCATATTTTGGGCCATCAGTGAGATGATTATTTGAGACGAGATTGACTAGCAAAGGCAAGGAAGGTGATTAGTTTTCTACTTGTCCAACATTTTTGAAAAAAAATCATGTGGAGTTCTTTGGCAACAGCTTTTCTACCAACTATTTCTCTCGTAGATAGTCAAAAATCAGCCCATTATATACAGCCCTCAGGTATGTAAGGAATGCTTTTAATATTCTTTTTTTTAAATTTCATTTCCTTCACCTATTGTTTTGAAGATGCAACTGTTAGATAATTTGTCCAAAATATATATTCAAATCCATTTTCAGAATTAGAAATAGATTTGATAAAATGTTAATGGCAAAAGCATAAATTCTTAATTGGATTTCCCTTTTTACTTTTAGTCCATTTTAATTAAACATCCTTTCCCAAAATTAGATAATATAAAATTTCCACCCTTTTAGCTATTTTTGGACAATTAACAGTTGCATACTCCATCTTGGATTTTTAAAAGAAAATATAGTTTTTAACAAATTTAAATAAGCAATTTTTTTTACAAACTTAAAAGCAATATTGATAAAATTAATATAATGTTAATAGTTGCTTTCATTGTATATATATTGGAGCTGCACCTAATATATTTTGATTTTAATAAAAGAATTAATAATAGATAGTAAAAAAATATTAAGGGCTAAATTTTATAATATTTTAGGTGCACATCTCGAACATCTATATAAAATAAATATACCTTAATATAGGAGCAGGAGGGAACATAAGGTTCAAACAAGGGTTAGTAATTTGGTGAGTATGAAAGACCATGAAGCTCTACTGCTTCAGTATTACTGACTGGTGATTGATATTGGCTGATTGTTGAGACATTAAAAAGGGCTATCTATGATTTTAAAATTATATATATATATATTATAATGGTAGAAGATAAATCCATTAAAAATTGATTATAATTCTTCCTAATATATATCCATTTTTAATTTATGAATGGCATGTAGTTGGGATGTTTACTCAATTCATTCTTTTACTAAATTTTTCTTTCCTCCCTCATTATATTACAATAGAACTATAATGATCATGTTAGTAAGGAAAAGAGGTTATGATGAATTTATGTTATGAACTCAGTATAATATCAGCTGTTCAGAGACATGCATTAAACCCAAAATAAAAGGCCAAATAAAAATGAGACTAAGGATCATCATGTAATAAATACAATATAAGTTTATTCCAAAACATATATGAATAAAATATAAGACAAATTGAATTTGTGTGTGTTATATATATATATATATATATATATATATATATATATATATATATATATATATATATATATATATATATATATATATATATATATATATATATATATATATATATATATATAACATTCTACACTCTCATTTGATTTATCTTGGAATTATTTAGTCCTCTAAAATTGTGTTTTCTATATATCTTAACAAAATACAATAAATAAATGTTGAAAATTATTTATAGGAGTGGCAAATAAATATATTGTGCCAATGTTAAAATTTATACAAACATTTTAGATATCTGTGAAACAATAATCTATACTATTTTAACTATACATATCAACTACTGTCATAATATGTGTTTGTTAATTAGTAATTTATATTGGTTTGTTAATATTTCTCAATTATGAACTTGAACAAAGATTTTATATTATTATTTCAAACTATTGTTAATAATTATAAAACTCTAATAAATTACATAAGATGAATATATTTTTCAAATACTTTATAGAACATTTACTCTGTCATGCCATTTAATTTTTATGCTATTTAAAGCAGAAAATCTCTTTACATTATCTGGAACTTTTATAATTTTCAGCTTAGTTTTATATAAAATATTTCCTTTTCTTTATATTTATCTTCAATTTAAAATACAGAATACAGTTATATTCATAAGCAGCATTATTATCATTAGATTATCATCATCTTAAATATAATTTCTCTAAACATGCAACACATGTGCAATAAATAATACACCTGCTTAACATAAATGTAAAAGCTGAGGTCTTATTCAACTATTACCAATTTATACTTAAATTGTGAGGCCATAACATGTAAAGTTCCTTTATATATATATAGTAACAATATCTTTTCAGTTTCATCAAATAAAGTCATTTTATGTCCTTTAAAAATTGATATATTTATAAGCTCTATTTTATCGTCCATTTATTTACACTTATTAAAATCCTAAATAATAAACAATTATAAAATTACTAAATGTGTATGTTTATTCTTAATTATCTGTCTTGAAAGTCCAGATATTCAAAAGTGTGTTTATATAAAATCAATAAAAACATTGATTTATCAAAACTATTTTTTTAAATGTTATTCTTTAAATTGAATATTTTCAAAGATTAATAATTATTAAACAAAATATATGAACCACTATTTCTTTAATGCTTTAATTTTTCTATCAATAACATTTTGAAATAAAAAATTATAATAAAATAATATGACTTTGGGGTCATATTATTTTTTTACAAACAAATAGTTTAGCCCATTTCACGCAGTATGATGATTTCTTTTCTTTGGGCCTAATTTATGATTCAATAACAAAACTCCTAATGGCATTGTTGGATGAGTGAAACAATTATTATTATTTGAATTTGTCTTCTAATACTTTTTGAATTGGTTTCCATTGCACTTCATTTTGTCCATAACTTCAAACAAATAAATAAACATATATGTCCTTGTTCTCTTTTAAATTCTGAAGGCAAACTTTTCTGCTATTCTTCTGTTCAAGATCTAGATTGTTCTATTTAACATTCCCCCCCCCCCTTCTCATATCATATTATTAAATTCAAGAAATTTTTTTGCTTTCCATGTTCCAACATAGTGTTTTTTAAAATTAATCATGATAAATAAAATATAAATTTATTTAAAATAATAATAATCAGAATGATTTACTTTTCTTTATTTTTGTTTAACACCAAAATTAATCACTATTATTAATATTTGTTTTTATAATAAAACAAATATATTTGTGTGTCTGTATTTATTTTTAACATTTATTTCACATGCATACACATATACTCCTGATCTTCTCATAATAGGTTATCTAATCCTTGTCAAGATAAAATTTATACTCTATGTTTTATATTTCAACAACTATTATGTATTTATTTATAATCAAATTAGGTACTTCTTATTAGAACTGCTGTGATTGAAACTGTATCTCAGAAATAAATCTGTAAATAAACACTGAATTAAGCACATTTACAATCTTATAAAAAGGGAAATAAATTATTTTTTACCTTAATATTACATAATATTCTGATTGGAATAAACTGTTTACTGAAAATCTTGCTTTTGTTGCTAATTTTGCATTTTAAATTATGCTGTGATGTTATACAAAAATTCTGGCATGACTAAGCAATGTCAGGTATACATGAACTGTGAGATTCCAGCTATGAACACTTTCAAGTCTTTATAGATCCAAAAACTAGTATCTACACACAGAATATTGAAAGACTTTGGGGTTCAGTGAAATGGCAGAATAAAAAACAATGAATAACCATATGTCAGCATTTTGAATCTTATTTGACCAAATTTAGGTGGCGGAGAATGCACAAAAAAAAAACAGACACTATCATTTCCATTTTGAAGAACATCAAAAAGTTCAGTCCATCCCAGTGATTGAAATTATTTTGATTAAAATAAATGTGGACATCATTATAAGTAAATATGTATTTGTTTGGTTTTTCTTTTTTTGAAAAAATAAAATTTTAGTTTTGGGGTAAAGAAATCAATCAATTAAGTTTGTCTTAAGATCTTGTAAAGGCATTGTTTACAAGACCACCAAGTTACAATAATTATTGGCAGATGAATGCTTCAAAGCAGGTCTAATATCAAAGTGCCTAAAATTATATTAACTAATTATTTTAAATGAATATAAACTAAATAGTACTAAAATAATTTTTTTTTCATTTATTTATTATCTCACTTAATACTCAACTTAAACTGATTGCTACAATATATATCTGTAGAAAAAGAATACATAAAATTCTAAAGATGAAAGCTTTTGTAATAATAAATGAAATGTGTTTGTTATTTTTGAAGATGGGTTTTCATCAAGACATTGTTATATATCATCCTTTATTGTCTATGTCCTGAAGAAATGCACTTCCATATTTATGTATAGAGAAGATAGAGTAACAAAATATTATCTTAATATATGTTTGAGTCACTTTATTATTTATTAAGTGTCATTATAAATGACATATCCACTACAAACATAAAATGCAATTTCATTTATAATTTTTCAGTAACATTTAAAAAATACATTGCCAAGTTTATAAAATCAATTAATATATTCTTCAGCTATTGAGTCCATTATTGTAAAATCACACCTTCATTGGATTCAAATATAAAACAAATGAACAATGGAAGATTTCCTAAAAGAGTATTATATAAAGAACTTGAGCATGAATTTTATAAGAGAAAGATCCTATCTATTTTATAAGGATTATCTCAGGAATATCCAAAAGAAGTATACTATCAATTATTTCCATTGGGAAGATATAACTGAGAATAGAATACATTGGAGAACTATTAGACATAATGTTGCATTATTTTAGAAAGAAATTTTTCTACTAAGGAAATTAGAAAAAAAATCCTAAAATATCAAATAAACAGAAAAATGAACCCACACATTTTAGGGGATGATGTATTTATGGTTCGCAATACTGTTTTGCATAGTAATTGTAAAACTCATTTCTGGAGTGTTTTTTTCTGACTCTTTTTCATTTTTTTAAGAGTTGGCATGACCATACTCATTTATGAATGGCTGTTTATAATTATTATTATATTTTTTTATATGATGCACAAGCAAACATTCTTTTTATATGCAATATTTACAAATATATCTTGATTAACAAGAACTATTTCAAGTCTATTATCTATTATAAGTCTGGAATCACTAAATTCTAGTAGTAGAACATAAAACACACTATCTAGTGCTGTTCAATTCATAAATGTAAATTAGTTCTTTTTATGCTCTTCATCAGTGAAGACTTTTGGATTTAGATCTAGTGCAACTGGATTTTTTGCATCGAATGCATCTTTATTTGATGGCCACCTTTTATTTTTTATATTGTAAAAAAGAATTGGATATAAGGTCTGGATAACATAAATAAAAAAGATTATAAGTCTGAAGATTGAAAAGAAGAGCATTGGATAAAGAATAATAAGCATTTAAGCACTACCATCTAGAATCTATTGAATACTTCTCTTTACTATAGTTGACTAAATTAGAATAATATAAATAAATTTGTTTTTGAAAATTTTTATGCAAGATGATGGTATTTTTTTTTAATTATTTGTAATAAGTGTGAAGTATTTAGAAAGAAACATAAAAATGCTTGAAAAAGAAAGATATAAAAAAGTTAGCATAATATTTTTTTAAATTTTATTTATTAATGTTCTTATTTATTTTTTGCTCCTTTTTAATTTAAACAATATAAATGAAGTTGATATTGCTGTAACTATCAAACTTAACAAAACACAAAATTTTTTTCAATAAAATAAAGCTGAGATCATGAAAAATAATGTTTGTCTCTGTGTGTGCAGAGTTCTACTTATGTCTATTATATGCATTTACATAATACTAATGTAAAAAAAGGCTATAATTTACAAGTCATTTTATTTATTTTCATAATATATTTATTAATAGTTGGTTATACTTTAAGAGTAATGGAAATATCCAAACCTTATGTTTAGTAGATGTGTAATAGATATGGTACATTTGATTTTTCTGGAATAATAAATCATCTACTGTAAAATATTTCTAACACATAAATATGTTACAGTTGTTGATAGTAATATGTTTGTTTGATAAACAGAGCAAAACTCCCCATACAGTATCAACAATTAATGTGCTAGTATAGGAAATGTGATCATGTGATGCTTAATATGTTTGTTTATGATGATTTATTTCAAAATTCATTACTATGAATGTACATTCATTTATTTACATATATTTTTGAAATAATGAATTCTTTAAGCAACATTAAATTTAATGAAATGATTCCACAACTTCATAGTCCAACAGGAGAGTAAAAAATGAATATAGAAGTAGTAACAGGTACCTTCATTACTGATGCTGCAAGATAAAACAAATAAATAAGTAGCAAGTTAGTATCAAGTTTGAAACATAATATTAAAAAGGAACAATTATCAACATTTCTTGCTATAAGCATAAAAATTAACTGCTATAAAAGTGATCATATATAAAAAATGATGGGACAATAATATTAATGCTCATTCATTATTATTTATAATCAAAGTCATCAGGGACTGTGGATGTACTGGCCATCAATCAATTAGAAATCGTCAAAAATATATAAAGTGAGTGGACTTTAAAAGTGAAATTCATTACTTAATTACTATCCAAATAAATTTAAATTTAATTATATAAATGTTTACATACAGATGTGTAGTGCAGCCACCTTTCAAGCAAGCAGTTGGTTGCAGACAGTTGTTGCGGGTTTACCTCCCAGCCGATGCTATGACATATGGAAAAGATATGTTGGCTATCATTAGTCCAGTGTTTACTTCAGAATATCAAGGGCTCTGTTAATTGTGAACAAAAAAATATATGCCACATTTAAACTATTATATAACATTATTGGAGTAACTTAAAATACATTTATGGAATAATTAGAAGTAAAAATAATAAAAAAATAGATTAAAAATTCACATAAATACTGAGCATATTTTTGATTTTGATTTACAAATATTACATATTTTTAGAAATTGACAAACAAAGCTATAATACATATAATATTATTTAAATTATAGTCTACAGAAATATCCAAGTTATAAATAGTTATAAAGATCATATATATGTATGAACATGTGCATATCTGATAATACAAAATATTCCAGTTATTATTTTTTTATTAATTATACAAACCAATATTCTGTTTTAATTAAATATAAATAATTAAATGGTAAATGTATATTAATACACCCACATTTATATTCTAATTTAAAGTATTTTAATACTTTATTATTTTAATCTTTAAACTGAATTATTTTCACAATCTAATTATACATATAAAAACTCAATCCTAAAATTGGAAATTAATTCTACAATAAAATTTCTTATATATGACATGACAAAATTTTTAAAAAATATACCTAGAGGTTTTACACTTGGTAACTTATAAACCTGAAATTACTGATTAATCACTTGTATTTTCTTCTTCAATTTTTTTCTTATTAGCAGAATAATTTATTCAAAAGTTGTTTACTTGTAAAACAAATTATTAGTATACAATAGTTGTCAAATACTCTTTCTTTTGGGCAATAAATAAAAATAGATTTTCATAATTACAGAGATAATGTTTGAAATAATGTCATTAATATATATTTTATTTATTAAACAATTTTTTTCATGCACACTTTTATAAACATAAAATAAGTTTCATGCAAAACAGTATATATATGCAACTGACCATGAATTTTTTTTTCTATGCTTTTATGCATATTTAAAGTAGAGTTATATAATGAGCTTTCAAATGGCTCTTAACAAGCTTTTCAGAATATTCACAACTTCTGACCAGTTTCTGCTGCTGGCCTTTTAAGTGAGGTGCTAGGATATTCAAACATTAGATTTAAAATACCAAGCCAAGCTCATCACTTTATCTAATGAATAACTATTAAGTAGTTCTGAAATTTTCAGACATTCATATGTCTTCCAATCTAGCTATCTAACTTAAATAGTCATATGAGACTGAATTAAGTTTAGATACATCATATATTAATAGCTTTAGCAATATAAAATTGCCAAATCCTTAATAGTAAAAAATATAATTACAAAGAAATAAAGTCATGTATCATATGACCTAATTTAATAACTTTGTATTACAAATGTTATATAATGAGCTTTTAAATAGCAGAAACTGGTCTGAGGTTGGATATATTCTGAAAAGCTTGTCAAAAGCTATTTGCAAGATCATTATATAACATTTGTAATACAAGCTTATTAAATTAGGTCATATGATATATGACTGTACTTCTTTGTAATTATATTTTTTGCTATTAAGGCTTTGGTGATTTTATATTGCTAAAGCTATTAATATATGATATATCTGAGTTTAGTTCAGTGCCATGTGGCTATTTAAGTTAGATAGTTGGATTAGAAGATATATGATTGTCTGAAAATTTCAAATTTTCTACTTAATAGTTATCCATTAGATAAACTACCGGGTTTGGCCTGGTATTTTAAACCTAATGCTTGAATATTCTAGCACCTTACTATGGAAACCAGTAACAAAAACAGGTTTGAAGTTGGGGATATTCTGAAAAGCTTGTTAAGAGCTATTTTCAAGCTCATTATAAAACATTTATAATACAAGCTTGTTGAATTAGATCATGTGATATATGTCTTTATTTTTTTAAAGTAGTGTATATATAAAGTATTGCACTGAAGATTTGGCTGTTTTGTACAGATTTCTAATATGACACATCTTATTTACCAGATAAACAGGGTATATGCTATAGTCTTCAATTTGGTTAAGCTTCAATAATTTCAAAATTTTATATGGGTTCAAATAGTGTCTACTTCACACATATTGGATTATAAACATTGAACTTGACCAACATGAAAACTAGCAGTAATTATCCTTTGTGTGAAACTGATTTTCTACAATTTTGGTTTAACTGAACTCATTATTTATAATAGATGCAATAGAATTTACAAACAAGATGATTAACACTATTTTTCTCTTTTATTAATAAAACAAGATAATAATTAAATTACCATTGCTTTATTTTTAAATTTACATTTATCAAAACTAAACATAAGTTTCCATTTAAAAAAATTTCTATCTTAGTCATTTAAATACATAGACTAAATTTAACTTTACAGTTAACATGTATTACAAAAACAAAAAACATCCTTGATTTAGATAAAATATTTTTCTTTTTTAGTTACGTTAAAAATCCACATTTTTGACAAAATAAGAAATAATTCAAATAAAATGTTTTTTAATTAATGACCCTTTTACATAATTTCAAATAATTTGCAATATTTTTAAAATATCAAGAAATATTATTTCTTAATCTATATTTCAGTTCTCCCAGATTTTGTTTTAAATATTTATATACATACATTTTGTATGTGTTTATTTCTGCATTTCCTTTTAAGTTTTAAATATATATTCACACCCATTACATTGTGTACTGTGATACCAATGCATCTCAACATATCAACAAAAGAGGCAGATTTGAATAATGTTAATTACATGATTCTATATCCTTTCTATAGAAATATTTAACTAGCCTTATTTAAATTAAATTTAAATTATAATTATAAGGCAAAGCCTCTAATTATTTTAATAATCAGAGCAAAACTCTCCATACAGTATTGCCACCTGTGCTAAAACTGATGAGTAGGCATTGGATAGGGATTTTATGCACAAGCCTTCTGGCATCCATTGATTACTCTGTTTAGCACAGGTGGCAATACTGTATGGAGAGTTTTGCTCTGTTTATCAACAATTAATGTGCTAGTATAGGAAATGTGATCATGTGATGCTTAATGGTTTAACACCAATCCTGCCTAATAGGATAGTGGTGGCTATGGTTGTAAAAGAGCCAAAGACACCAAAATGTATGGGTGCTGAACTGAGTTCAGACCCATATGACTATATAAGCTATTGAGCTTAGATTGAAAATATTTTTTGTGTTTTCAATTTCATTCTCATAATTTTGTAGTTAAGTAGAGATAAAAGGTGTTTGCTAGAGGGTTGCATTAAATCCTAAGATCTAGATGCAGTGCTCTCAGATCCAAAGCTCCTCACTGACGAAGGCCACAAGCCAGAAACTAGTCTGGGGATATTGGATGAGTAGGCATTGGATAGGGATTTTATGCACAAGCCTTCCGACATACTGTATGGAGAGTTTTGCTCTGTTTATCAACAATTAATGTGCTAGTATAGGAAATGTGATCATGTGATATTTTAATAATCATGTAAATTATTTAATATTACAATTAAAATTAATATTTAGAAATTTTGCCTTGGGAATGTGAATTCATTTTTATCCATTTTGCAATTTTACTAAGCCATTGTGTAAATTTCACTAAATTTGATATTGATAGCATTTACATATTACATATTATTTAAGGCGGTTTTATTCTATTATATATCAGATAAAATAAATATAATAAGTGAAAAATTCTGGAATAAATTCTACAATATTCAAAATACCAGTATAAAAAAGATAAATAATACCTATAACCAGTTTGACATCTACTGCCATCTAATGCTATTCATGATGATAGTTTATATATATGTAAACAAAAAAACCAGTAATAAACTCTACAATATTCAATATATGGTGAAACTGAACTGAGTTCAGACCCATATGGCTATTTGGTTTATAAGGCTGGATTTGAAGACATTTACGCATCTGAAAAATTCAGATTTTCAAATTGATAGTAACATATTAGATAAGTGCTGACTTTTGAGTTGGTATTTTAGATCTAGTGTCCAGCAACCTAGCTTCTCCCTGAAGTGAGCCATAATCTTGAAACCAATTGTTCTGAGGATGATATTCTGATAGAGATCTTGAATTCTTTCTCTTTCAGCACTTATAAATTAAAGCTTGATGGGATCTATTGGTAAGCTCCCTCTAGTGAACATTTTAATACAAGCTTATATATATATATATGTAAAATAAATAAAATGTCCGTTAATTAAAAACAAAATTGTAATTATAATTGAAATAATACATTTAACGGTTTACAAACTATTACAAACAATCCTTAAATCCACAGAAGTACTTTCGGTTAATTTTTTAAACCTGCCTCAACTGCCATTAAATTAAAAAAAAAAAGGCGGAAGCAAACATCATCAATTCAAATCCCACGAATCTTGTATTTTAATGTTAGCAGCTTGTCGATTTATTAAATGCATTTTATTCCTGTTTATAAAAATTGCCTCTTTAATTTTTTTGTTTACTATGGTTTCACTCTTCATGTATAATTTTCACATTTTCAAAATCAAATTTAAATTTATATTTACATGATTTTTCATGATCAAAGAAAACTGAAGAAGACATTAAATCACCATTATTTTTACTTTTTACATGATTATATAACAATTCATGCTCCCTCAATCTCTTCTCAATACTGCACCTAGATTCACCTATATATGACAGCATACAATCACAAAAAATTTGATATATGACATTACTTTTCTGCTTGACAGGTATGACATGCTTAGAATTATTGACTAATTTATTAATATTGTTTGGAACATAGAATGAAACATTAAACAAATTCTTATATAAATCCTTAAAAAATTTCACTTGTGGATTTAAAATAAATGGAATAGATATCAATTGTTTACTATTAATCGTCATTTCCTTTAAATTATTATAACTTTTTTTAAATTGACATTTATTGTTTATTTGTTCCATTTTAATAACTAACATCAAGCAATTCCTTGGCAAATATTTCAATATTTTACAGTTTATCACTTTGGTAACAACATAATTTTTCATTTCGAAACAAAAAAGATCTAAAACTTGCCATCTTATGCATCAATGGTACTTTTGATTTACAATTTATATATCCTCTTTTTTGCAGTGGCTTAATTATTAGTTTATAATTTAATATACTGTTATTTCTTGTAATCATTAAATCTAAATATTTAATATTATTGTCCTGTTCCATTTCAATAGTCCATTTCAAGCCATTCAACTTATTTAATTCCTCTACAAGCAAATTTATGCCATTAGTATTTCCAGAAAAGTAATGTCATATATCAAATTTTTTGTGGTTGTATGCTATCATATATAGGTGAATCTAGGTGTAATATTGAGAAGAGATTGAGGGAGCATGAATTGGTATATAAGTATATAAAAAGTAAAAATAATGGTAATTTAATGTCTCCTTCAGTTTTCTTTGATCATGAAAAATCATGTAAATATAAATTTAAATTTGATTTTGAAAATGTGAAAATTATTTATGAAGCGAGAAACCATAAGAAAAGAAAAATTAAAGAGGCAATTTTTATAAACAGGAATAAAATGCATTTAATAAATCAACAAGTTGCTAACATTAAAATACAAGATTTGTGGATTTTGGATTGATGACGTTTGCTTCCGCTTTTTTTTTATTTAATGGCAGTTGAGGCAGGTTTAAGAAATTAACCAAAAGTACTTCTGCAGATTTAAGGATTGTTTGTAATAGTTTGTAAACCGTTAAATTTATTATTTCAATTATATATATACTATATAGGGCACAATATATATATATATATATATATATATTGTGCCCTTTTCTATAGGTCAGTAATAATTCATAACAGTCAATTACTAAAAAATTTTAAATTTAGAATATGTTCTTTTAATACATTAATTATATTAAGTCAATTATATCTTTAAAGTACAATTTGAAGCTAAAGAGAATACATAGTATATAAAATCATTTAAAAATAGTTATATAAAGCTTAAAATATTGTTTCATATGGTTGTAAAAGCTGGCCATATTAAATAACACAGCTATAAATAATTAAAAGTATATTTAAAAATCCGATTTTAATAGTGTAAAACGTATGATTTAATAAATGCTATATTTAGATTTGTAATCATATTTAAATAGTAAAAATTAATATAGTATATTTTAAAATAAATTTTATGATGGTGAAAATTATATCTAGTTCTATATTTTATAAATTCTTCTTCCAAATTTTTTATAATTATTTTATATAATATAATGTGTATCAATTTTATTAGTCTAGGCAGAGAAATAGATTGAAAATCGTCTGTCAAAGTTATTAATCATGTGATTTTTTAATGTATACTATCACACACTGCTTGTTTGAATTAATAACAAAGTTTAAAATATTTTAAAAGTTATATTATAGAATTGGATAGAATTATTGCCTATCATAAAAGTAAATAGTATTAAACACTAAGTTAACTATCATATGTAATGTTTAAGTAATGTAATAAAGACGAATACAGATATAATAAAAATTAAATATTTTATTTAAATAAAAATAGATAAATTGAATAGATAAATGGAATAAGTTATTAAATGTTATTTTAAAAGTTATTTTAAATGTTTAAATAGTTTTAATAAAATAATAATTTATTTGAAAGTAATATTTTAAATAATATTTTAGGTTCATTACATCATCATTTTTTATTTTCAAATATAATTCCACTATAAATTGGAAATATGTAAATTTTTTCTCAAGCTAAAGTAAGAATTGGCCAATAAGAATAGGTATTCTTACAGATGATAAATATCGTTGTAACTAAGTTATAGTGGGAGATTAATAATGTATTGAAACCGGAGAGAGGTAAATTATAACTATCAAAAGATAGTATTTTTAAAATCTTTTATTTAGTCAATTTTTTTAGTATTTTCTTATAACTTTATCTGCAAAAAAAAACTAATTGATAATTTTAAAAATATTTTTTTGCAAAAGAGAGTATAAACTAAAAAATATTTTAATAATTTCGTTCAACATGCTTTGTTAAATTTTTTAAAGTTCTTTATCAGTCCTATTTTATCTAAAAGTTTAACCTAAACCACGCAGTAAAAGATGGATATACTACGAAATAAAATGGATATAAATTGCAATACTGAAGAAATATTTGAAATATTTATTGGTATAGTTTTATTAATATTTCACCGAAGAACTGTTTTGGTACATAAAAACTACAGCTCGGACATTATACGGAGTCTAAAAATGTATTGAAACGTATTATTTATTGGCTGATCCAAGATTTATTTTTAAATAGTAATAAGACAATTATATTTCATGGATTATTTTATATAATATAATATTCAAAGAAGTAAAATGTTATATCCTTTCTGAAGGTAACATTTTTATTTTATTTTAAAATGATATATAAAAAATACCAAATGAAAGTTTAAATGTAACAAGAAGGAAACAGAGATAAAAAGTGAACACATAGATGAATATAAAAAAAAATGGATCCATGGAAATACAAATAATACTTAAAAGTTTATCGAATATTTTTTAAAAGTTAAATTAGATGGATTGATGCATCGGATATGCAGAGAATATTGGTAGAGAAGATTAAGAATCTTCACGGGATTAATTAATATTATTGTCCTAAAAATTAAAACCAATGATTATTTTCTAAATTTTACTAAATGGATTAATAATTATTTTGTTTTAAACTTTAACGCGCTTAGAGAGGAACATTTTTGAAAAACTCTAGAGAAAATGATAAACATTTTGGACTTATCAGGAACTATCGTCAAGAAAATATGTAACTATAGTTTTGATTCTTTTATTTTGTTAACCTAGTTTAAATCTAAATTTTTATATAAGATTAGGAAAAACATAAAAACATTAATTTATTAATATTAAAATTTTATAATATAATAATCTAATAATTTAGCTAAAAATATTTTACTATGAAGTGTATGGGTGTGAATTTTTATATCTGCAATGCTCAAGTGGACAAAGGAATCCTACTGAACACGATGACTAGATAAAGGTTATTGGTAATAATAATAACTATTGATAATTTATAATGTATATTTTTTTTGTTTTCTTTAGATCATCCATAAATTGGAAGAATGAAGTGTAAAAGTTTTTTACTTATATGTACTGCATTTTATACAACATTTTAAAAAACATTATGAGATAGGATTGATTTGAAAATATGCATACGACAATTTTTTGATTTTTTTTTTTTTTTTAGTAATATAATCCAACATAACAAATAATTATGTGATTCTTTTAAAATTTTTATGATATGGGATATTCAAATATTGTCTAAGTAGATTGTATATGATTAGACATATAGAATGATGAAGTGGACAGATTTTTCTTATGGGATAGTAAGATTATTTAACTATTAATGAATTTTATTTATTGTTTTGTAAATGCAGATAGCTATTTATCGATGTAAGATGTAGAAAAATCTTGAGAAATAATGTTGAGATAGTGGCTTGGAAGTACTATAGTTAGCAGGAAACCAAGATGATGTATTTGTTTTTAAAAAATAGGATGTTATAAGGAATGGAAATAATATTTAGTCTTTATGTGAATATCAGCATAGTTAACATAGCCCTATGACTGATACACATTTTATTTGGACAGTGTTTGTATTACTTTAAATATTTGATGTTCTAATAAAGCTGAAGAAATAGCTTTAACATCGTCCCTGTACTAGAGGATATTAGGCAGATAAATGTCCTACCTCTTCGCACTGTGCCATGATTTTGAGATATGTTAAGAATAATACTCTAGCTTTCTTCCTTAATCCTATGCATCTGTTTTCGCTATCTTTATTTCATGTAATTGCATCGTTTAGTAAGATATGTTTAAGAGAAATGATAAATAATTTAGAACTTAGGTTATGCTATTGTTTTTGGATAAGATTAGTTTATTTGCTTATAAGGAGCAGAATATTATAACTTAAAATTGAAGATCCAAAGTATCCTAAGAAAAGAAAGAATCATAAAATATACAAAATAAAAGTCATAGATCAATTCACAGATCACATGACCCTATCTCTTAAGCTTGTAAGTTATAAACAGTGAGGATTTCCAATTCCTCTACAAGCTTTATGATAAATGCTTATCCAGAGCCAGCACTTAAAATATCTTTGGCAGGAACCCCTCCCCAAATCCCTGACCATGTTTTCGTGCTTTGGCACTCCTCAGAGAGGTGTCAGGGTAGGATCAGACACTAGATCTACAAATACCAACCCAAAGCTAAGCACTTAGCTAAGAGTTATCTATTGAGTGGAAAATCTGAAATTTTCAGACATGTACATGTCTGAAAATTTCAGATTTTCCACTCAATAGATAACTTTTAGCTAAGTGCTTAGCTTTGGGTTGGTATTTGTAGATCTAGTGTCTGATCCTACCCTGACACCTCTCTGAGGAGTGCCAAAGCACGAAACCATGGTCAGGGGTTTGGGGAGGGGTTCCTGACAGAGATATTTTAAGTGCTGGCTCTGGCTAAGCATTTATCATAAAGCTTGTAGAGGAATTGGCAATACTCACTGTTCATAAAATATATTTTGAATTTTATTTCGGAAATGAAATATAAAATTTTTAAAATAATGTATCTAAACAAAGATATTTTCTTTAAAGTGATAATAATTTTAAAGGCTTTAGTATTATTTTTTTTTAAAGAGAAAAAGAAGTATTGCATATTTTTAAAATACAATAGTACAAAGTAAATTATGTAAACAATATGCATAGTATATTTTTTGTTTATTGATTAACAGACATGTATTGATGATTACACTTATATCATACTAAAGTAGGGCTTAAAGAAGAATATATTATGATTAGTAAACATTGTGTGATAAATACTAAAATCTAGTACTGAATTTTGGATAATATTTTGTGTAACATCTTTGACTTTGCAAGATGAAATTTTTTTTAATATTTTGAGAAATCCATACTCATTATAAAATTTTGTTTTCTATGGAATGTTTTTCTAAGTATGAATTTTTTAAAATAAGATAGTTTAATAATATTAGAGATAAAATGCTGTTGCTAATAAAGTAGATAAATTTATTTGTAATAAGTTAACCATGATGAGAAACCAAATAATAACATTTTTTAATTTTTGTCCTAAATCTGAATAAAGACATGATTGAGATATAAATTATTTTTTTTTTTTTGTAACTCGTAAATCAAACTGTAAAGTAAAAAAAAGGTTAAGGATATCCACTGTAAATAATGTAAATAAATTGTTTAGTTATTTATTGTTAGTAATAAACTTTGTTAAATTTTGTTATTTAAAAAATTTTGTGTCAGAGTTGTTTATTTCTCCACATCGCTGCATGAAAACACGATATATGCATAATAACTGAAACAAATATATAATTTTGCACAAAAGATAAATAAAGAATTATTTTTAAGAATTTTAAATATTTTATTGGTATTCATTATAATTAAATAATTATAATCTTACATTATTTATTGGTCATAAATCAGTTATCACAATATTATGTTAAATTATATGCTATCAGTTGCCACACATATTTTGTTTGTCAGATTATTAAAATGCTACCACGTATTTATTATATCATTACATGAAGAATATTATTATTGTTATTTATTATTATTAGTTTAAGTGTAGTAGATTATGACATAAAATCCCTTCTCATATTTTACTACCGTATTTTTATTAACTTAGAATAAACTTTATGAACCTGAGATTATTTTATTTGAGCTAGATTATTACAAATAGAAGATTAAAATTTAATTATTAGTTTAATCTTAGTGAGTAGAAGTTATTAAAGTCGTAAGAATACTATGAGTTTGTTATTTGAAATAGTAATTAAGGGGGAGATAGTGTTCTTATGCCATTGAGGTAGTACCCTGTAGGATATTGGCTCAATGTAATCTATCTTGTCACCTATATTTTCACTTCAGGTCTCATGAAAATATTAAATATTTATTTAATTCATTTTTATAAACTGAACCTTATTCATATTTTAAATTTGAGCTAGTGAAATATTTTAATTTTAGTACTGAATATTTTAGTTATTAATTATTAACTGAGATAGAACCTGTTTTATTTTATACTATATATTATCCGGAAGTGAGGATGCACGAGGACAAGGTCAGAATATATATATATATATATATATATATATATATTGTAACCAAAAAGCCCCCCAGATTGTAACAGTCTAACTTCATGAGACAATACAAAGCTATTATCATACAATCTGGTGTGACCAGGGTACACCACAAAGGCTAATCACAGCATTACTTGAAGGTATGTCAAGTTATCTAAATAAACTGTATTATTATTTTAATTAACTATAATTCTCCTTAATTTTGGATTTCAAATGGCATTCTAAAATCTTAATTTATGATTTATAGTTATTCTTTTGATGACTGTTTCTTAAAACCACATTATGATCTTAATTTACACTTTCTATTTGTTTAAGACCTAATGGCTGACCATAGACAAGATTGTATAATCTCTGAAACCATCAATCATTATGTGGTGAATATGGGTCATTAAACTAAATAGTAATAATTATAATATGCTCCATAACATCATAAGCGATAGCTCATCATATATCCAAGTTTAAAGTACAGAAATGTTATATAGGGTAAATGTTCTGAAATGAAAGGTAAACAATATAAATTTTAAGTTATTTCTTCATTAACCCAAATATTAAATTAATTCAATAGCAATGAAACACTTTGGGTTAGATAAGGTATCTGTTATAGTTTTGAAAACTAGGTTCAATTGTTTTACTGGTTAGCAAATTTATTATTAAATTTTAAGTATTGATATTGCAAATATCAATAGAGTTTAACAGATGCTGGGTGTACTCCAGGATTGACAAAGCAAAGCAGCAGTAATGCAGAAGATAAATGGGATTTTATTATATTTTATATACCACAAAATACCCAAGAATAAACACCAAAATACTCTCCAGACATTCAGTAATCCTTGTATATATCGTCATCAGGGACAGTATATGCTTACTATTTATGGACTAATTTATTACATTGGATTTCTGACTCTATATGTGATTAATAACAATGGAACAAGTAAGTTAAGATATCAATTAACATTTATTTATTACTCAATAAATATGAAAATGGTAATTGGTTGATAATATTCATAATTTTACATAAAAAATAAATAACATAAAATAACATCACATATAATTGTTCTTCATGGATAATATACATTAATTGGATAAATAAATAAAACAATTAAAGTAAAATAAAATGCTATCACGTGTACTTATTTCTATGCATGGATATGTGCACAAGTTTCAGATAATACAATCTAAAATTTATTACAAAGGTATTAATTTTTACCCTTATGGTGACAAGAGAAATTCAAGTTCAGTCAATGGTATCTCCAATATTTCAAAATGAAAATCAATGCACTTATACCAAATTTATAATAACAATGACAACAATTGGAATTGATAAACTTATGAAATTTGACTATAATGAGATATGAAGTCAAAGAAATTGAAACACCAACTTAGCTGAGTTGAGATATCATATAATTTACCTATAATAAATTATGACCATAATTCACTTAAATGTCTTTTTATGTTTGATAACAGAACACATGCAACAAACATTAAGAGGAGTGAAACAATGTATCATAATGTATGGAGATTTTACTCAAACATACATTTGTAGAATGAGGATAACTGATATACCTGTGGGTGTATTCATCTGCACAAGGAATAATGAACAGTAAGTACCCTATAAGTTTTTTAAACTATCATCAGAGCAACTAACATAATTTCAAAATATTCAGTGGATTAACCACCAGCACTGAAACAAACTTAAAGAATATACAAAAATAATGATAATGATTGTTCTATGAATTAACCACCAGTGCAGAACAGTATGAAGAATAAGTTCAAATGGCAAACAATTATCCTATGGATAGACCACCAACACAGAATAATATACAGAATATAATAAAGCTGCATACAATTATAACATTAATACAATATGAACACTTACTTCCAGATCACCCTCATTAATCTATCAAATTGGAAGGCACATGCTGTTTTACATGCGTGATTCAAGACCAAAAGATGTAATAAAAACTCTATTACAGGAGACAATTGTGCTAAAGGCTGACCATGGACCAAATGGTAGGAAAGAATATTATCTAATATTATAACATGAGTATAAGCTCAGAACCCTGGAAAGACATACAAGATTAAGCCATATGATAATGATACACTATAGATTCATTGAAGTAATCATGAAATCATTCTGCAAGTGCTGTTCCCTAAATTGACTCTCGTCAGTCCCTACACCCAAGTTAACAAGTAATTATTTTACACAATAAATTGTATATACTGTGACCTTTACATATTTACAAGATAATATAAAACCCAATAAATATAAAATGCATGTTCATTAAATTATAAGAGGTTCAAATACATGTTATTTAAACCCATTTTCTATTAGCCAATCAATTAATAGAACATTTCGTAAACTTAATGACAAATATGATTCAAATAAATATTTCTCTTTTTTTAAACAACATAGAATCTTAAAAGTTGATTATATGCTTCTTCATCTCCATTTATAAGAAATACCCATAAATTAGATGATATGTATATAGGCTCTCTGAGAATCTGTGATATTTGAGAGTTAGGATAGATATTTTAATCAAATTATCGTCGAAAGTTAATGAAATTGCATGGCTTTGTTTTAGGGATTATTCAGAAGTTGACATGTTTTATTATCATTAATTTATGAATGTCGAAGACAAAGAATGATGGTTAAAGCAAATAATTCTCTCACGAGTGCTATAACAGCTAAAATAGTTTCTTGGTCAGCTGTTATTTCTTTAAACACTATTGTAATTTCAAGGAGATAACTCACACTGTCATTTCTAATATAAGTTCAGAGGGAAACTATAATTAATTCTTTGTCGTCCGGGCAATAGCACACAAATGGTTAAAACAGCATTACATTCTGCATATATATAATATTCGAAATGTCAAAATTGTGGAAATGAAACACTATATCCCAAATTTCCACACATATATAACACTCACATGTGCATTAAAGTTCCTGAAAGCAAAATTTATCTAAAGTTAAATACAATACTTTGTTCTGGACTTTCACAACACTACTATGAATGTTAAAGTCATGAAGGTAAAACTTTATTCGAGGCTAAGCATAATCTGTAAACAATAAGAAGTTTCAAATAGACTGACCTTTTAGAGCTGCTATTCCTCTTGTCGCGGTTAACAATAATTCCTGTGCATTTAAGTTATAGACCTTGCAGAAGATTATCAACTGCTAGATTTACAGTTTTTGGACCCGAACAGACTTATTAAGACTTAGTTATACATTTGGTTATTCATACTTAATAATAATATTACAATTTAAATTATTTAAGAGAAGTTTTAATTTAATTTCCTTCTTTATCTTTTTTAATTTTATTCGTTATATGTTTAACAGTAAAAAAAAATAAAATAAAAAAAATTTTTAATTGTTATTATACACTTGCTGTCATTATAGCAGTTCTCAAAAAAAAAAAAATTCCGGCAGTTCTAATTTTTTCTTAGCCAATTAAATTTCTTCTCATTTGCATATCTAATTAAAAAATGAAAATGAAAAGAAAGAAAAAATGCGTTTATCTTACCGTATTCTATAAATTAATTTAAAAGAAATTAAATAAATCTTTCAATTAAACCAAAATAATCTTTAAGATTATTTAAAGGAAAAAACTAATAATAATCATTTGTTGTTTTTTTTAATTATCTTACTATACCTGATGTAATATAATGTTGGTTTTCACCTTTAGGTTAAGAACAGTTTATTTAACTTAGGGTTTGGAAACAGGTAAAACCAATATATGAAATGAAAAAAAAATGGAATTATATAATCTCATCATTCAATTAATTTGGGTACAAGAGACAAGCATACTAAATACCAGCCATGATAATCAAGTCATCTGGAAGAAGATAAATTTGTACTAGTTCTACCAAGCTATTTATATTTTGTACCAAAATATAAGGTTACAATATATATTTATAATAATAGTCTATAATTATAAATTTATTAAACGCACATTGATTACGGAAGTAATATTCATTAAGGGTGTAGCCTCAAGCACATGCGTATAAAAATGCGATAGTAGGCACCTCTACAGGTCTTAAACCACAAGCTTACTCTTTGGAAGAAAAGAGGGGAACCTATATAAAATATATATTTATAATATTAAATTATCTATTACTGTTTCACAATGCTTTAGTTACAAGCCACTTTTTTGTCAGTTCCGATTGCCCCAGCAATCTTCTTCAGAACTGGGATAATCGAAACTGTCAAAAAAAAAAGGGGGGGGTTGTAAATAAAGCATTGTGAAACAGTAATAAAATGTATAAATGATTTAATATTATATTATATGGATTTGGCAATGCAATAAGAAAGATATAGTTATTATACTTACAATATATAAGGGCATTATATATTTAAATATTTCATTCCTTAATAGAATTGGACAGCATTTGTCTTACCAATTAAACCTAATAATAAGTTCAGATTGCCGATTTTTAATTGGTTAAATAAATAAATAATTCTACCATTATTTTCTCTTTATTTCAGACATTTCTAAACCATAAGATAAAGTTTCTTTTGCTGCAATCATATAATAAGTGTGAGTGTTGCATTGTATTGATTGTTGCCATTATTTGACAGATAGAATAAGCAGGCAATAGAATGCTGCAACCAAAGGATAATTGCTTAATGTCAGTAGCAATTTGCCAGTGCTTCCTATATTCTTAATTAGCTTGTTATTATTTCTTAACTGCAAAATTACATCAAAAATATAAAACAAGCAGCAATATAAAACAAATTATTTTATACACATAAATTTCCAAAATAAATAAATAAAGTAAAATACTAAGTTAATTCAAGCAATAAATCTTTTCATTAGCTGTGAAAGAGATTTGCTGTGGAATGGAAATTTGTAATATTTGGATTAAAATTGTCTTATTTAATTTTTTTATCCACCCATTAGAAATAACTGTGTAAGATAATTTTCCAAAAAACGATCTGAGTTTGTCTACAACTTTTTTGTCTGTGATTAATTAAAATTTTGATAATAAAAAAACAAGTATGAAAATACTGTAAAGCATAATATTTCTAAAATGACAACAGTTTCAAAGGACACATTAGTCCTGAAGAAAATGAGTGAGACTATTGAAGCTGTCCACTTCTAAAGAAAAAATTTTTACATCTGTGTGGTAGTCTTTCTAAAAACTTATAATAACTTGATCATTTTAGTCCTGTTGCTGGTAACAGTGTTCCTAAAGTTCGTATATATACTATAGTTTATTAATTACATATATTTTTTTGCAATTTATTACAAATAATTTTTAGCCGTAGTGTAATAAAACAAATAATTAATTAAAAAAGACACTGTAAGCTGAAATTACATTATCAAGCAATGATATTTGTCTAAAATACTTTAAATTAAAAGTGAATTTGTTTTTCTCTTACTATTCAACTTTATATATGAAATGTAAATCTGTCAATGATATATACTTCATATAAGTAAAAATTGAAAAAATAACAATTTCCCAAATATTTTTACGTACAAATAATATTCTCCTGCAAAGAATTATAAACTTTAAATAGGGGATTTTCACAGATTTATTTTCACATTTAATTGCTAAAGGTTTATTCTCTGCTCATTTTTATAAAAAAAAATTTTAGCTGTGAAATAATAAGCAAAATATCGATTAAGACAGTTTTTGCAGATTAAAATTACATCATCATACATTTATATCTATAAATATGCGAAATTTTTTTATTTCAAATTGATAACTCTTTACAAAAGAGTCTTATTAAATTATGAAAATATTTAGGAAGCTTATATATTTCCAATTTTCCAAAAAAGTATTATTATCTAAAATCTTTACATAAATTTAGCTCAAAAAGCTAAAATTTAATTCACTTTGGATTTAAAAAGTATTTCAAGCAAATACGTTTACTAGACTTAGTAAATTTTAGTTTGTAATGCCTATTTTCATCAATTTGCTTCATTTCATTATAGTTGAAAATTATTTCTGAAAATAAACTAGGATTTTTTGTTAAATTTCTAATATTTAAATTTCATGTATCATTATAAAATATAATTAGAAGGAATTTGAATTCAGATTTTCAAGCTCCCTACAGCTATCCACTCCAACTTATACAACCAATACACGTGAATACATACATATGAAAAAGATAAATAATCTCCAATGTATGTATTTTGTGCTGAACCAGCACTTGTCAGTTAGTCCGGTTCATCATCTTCCACACACCCACACACACACATATATATATATAATCAGTGCTTAGTTCCATTGAAGTTTGAAGATTTGCTATTTTACTATGAAGTGAGAACTGAGTATATATGGATGTGTGTGTGAGATGATGATTCGAATCAACTGGTAAGTGCTGGTTTAGCACGAAATACGTATATTGGAAATCATTTATTTTTTCTCATGTATGTGCTCATGTGTATTAGTTGTATAAGATAGAATGGATAGCTATAGGAAGATTAAAAGTCTGAGTTCAAATCCCTTCTAATACACTAAGTTCAGTATAGACAATATGCTTATATTTAAATATTACATTATTAAATATATAAATAAATATTAATTAAAGCCAGTTTATGGCAACCTCCGCCTCCAACGCCATAGAAATTTTATTTTATAATTAAACAAATAAACACAGCTAATGTACATTTGGTATCATTTATCGTATAGAAGTGATTTCATTCTTTTTCTATTATAATTCGTAAATACTTTCACAGATCAGTCTCTTATCAAATTATCTAATATATTTATATTTCTTTATAATTTTGATCTGTATGTTATTGGAGTCTGCAGTCATAGACAATATTTATTTATATATTTAATAATGTTATGCTACATTTTGTAAGTTAATTTTTAATTAAAATTGGATGCACTTTTTTGGTTTTTTATTTTTTTTTGTTTAATTCCATTTAAATTTTAATTTTATATAATAATATTTAGAGTTATTTAGACTTTTTCATCATTTTCACCATATTATATATATATATAGTAACAATCCGAAATGTATGTAGTATTCATTTTAAAAAGAAAAAAAAATAGTTAAAAGAATTCTAATAAAAATAAGATCAAAAGGCCATAAAATAAAAACTATATTTTGCTTAGATTTAGATTTGAAATTTTATATTTTTTATATAAAATAGTAAATAATTTTAAAAAAGTAAATTGTTATTTTGAATACTTTTGAATGTATTTTTGGGTGAACATGTAGTTCTCCAGGATGACAATGGTTGTGTTCCACAAGTTTTAAAAGTGAATAGATAATTGTTTCCATCAGTCTGGCCAAGGTGCAGAGATGGTGCGACCTGAATGGACTTGGTCTTCATGCCATCAAGTTTTTTGTCCAAAAAGCACTTTCAATGCTCAGAGAAATCTACAGTAAAAGAGAACAGGGATCAAAGTGAAGGCTCTGTACAGCCTACAGACACACCACCACCCATTCCCAGTAAATGGGTTAAAGAGCTAGAAGACCAATTAAGAACTCTATTTTCAATTACTGAGCAAATAAAGAAAACAAAGCAATCATATTGGGAGGTGTATAAGCTCCTTTTTCCTAATCAAAACTGGATAACCACCTGATTAAAACTGTCAGTGAAACAAATGCTCAGGAAGTCAAGATACTGGTGGATAGGACCATAGCTGTTTGATTTTATAATTAAGTTTAACTTGCTCTCTTTGTCCACTAGTTACTTTTGGCGATGCAAAGAGGATTTCATCAAATAAGCACCATATGTAAACTTTGTAATTCATATGAAGAGACACTGGACTACATATTATTTGCTTGCTCATACTGGGGATACACTAGAAACAAAATCATCACTAGTGCTTCCCCTGGCTACAGGAATGGCCTATCAATTGACAAAACAATTAAAGAAGGAAAGTATGCAACTATCAGGCTAGAGGCATGCTTACCACATGCTTTATGGATCACCAGGTGCCAATATATCTTCAGTCAAAGACATAGTGATCATTGGAACACTTATTAAAAAATACTAATAAACATAAAGAACATAGATTGCCTCCTTATTCCAGAACATCTCTTCGTGGACACATGGGTGCAGATTACCATATCTGATGATGAGACAACATCTCAGACTACTGCATTAAATAACACAATGACAACACCACACAGTTTGGTTGCAAAGCTTTGAACTTCTACATAAAACTATTGTAATCAACAAAATGTGGATACCTAGCACTGTAAATATTTTTCTTAATAAAAAAATAATAATCCCTATCTAATCTGAACATAATGTCATAGAAAAGCATCAAGCTTCCTATATAGACACAGGGATTCAACTGTTAATACTTTTAACTTATTTGACAAATGAAGAGTATTCATGTAATGAATTCATATTGAGAAAAAAATCAACTGAATTTCTGTAGTGATGAGATGAGAGATACACTGATAACACTAAAAAAACTTGAAAAATATGTTTAATTGAAAAGAAAGAATATGCAGAGTAATTAAGATGTACCAATAACATAAAAGGAAATATGGAAAATAAAGATGTTTACCAAAACAGGACAAAATTAATGAAGTCGGTTACAGTTAAAAGTTCAAAGATGTATACAAAGTCATCAATAGATTTCAAGAATTATGACTTTATCATTGATAGATACAATCTGAATGGATCATTATGCAAAAGTCATGCTTTTCTGCTCATGTATTTTTTTCAAGAATATTATATTCATTCTTCATCATCATATTTTTGACATAGATTAACCTGCCTACATCAGGAATAAGTTCTTAATTAATCAAGGCCATTTATTGTACTGAAAAATTATTAATGTTATGCCATCATATGGCAAAAGAAAAATAGATATTGAAAATTAAGATAATTTTTAAGATTAATAAGTTTTGTTAGTAGAACATTTGAATGGAATTAATTCAGATATATATGACTTAATAGCATTTATAATTTCAAAATAATTCAAATCTGCCAATTAAACTATATAAAACAAAAATATTTAAAATACTATAATTACAATTTTAGTATTTTCTTGTTGCAAATTTTTATACTATAAATAGATTCATAAAATTGATATATATTCATACAGACTAAATTAATATTTTGTTTTAAAAGAAGTTATTTTATTAATTATTTCTATTTTTAAAAATCGTAACTTTCAGTCTGTCAATATATTGTAATAGTCAGTGGATGTGTAGTAATACCCAATTGTATCAATATTCATAATACCATCAATAAATGAAAAATACACAATGGACCTATCTATACTTTTGCTTGGATTATATATAAGCATATAATTTATTGACTTATTAACATGCATACCATGACATATATATTAATGTAATTTCAGGACAACTATAAGCAACATTGAAATCCTATAATTAATCAGAGTAAAAAGCTGAGCCTCATAATTAACAACCACTAAATACACACATCTTCTATTAATAGAAGCAAATATAAATTGCAATAATATGTAATTATATGCAAGCTACTGAAAAGCCACAGTGGGTTATATGTAAAATAACCATTAATAAATGGATAGTACAGGGTGACCCTACCTGTATTTTGGCTTGGATCACATATAAATATTCACTTTATTGACTTGTGTAATATTTAAATGTTAAATAGTAGGCTCAGCTTTTCACTCTGATTATTTATAAATAATTTCAGAATAGCTTATAGTTATCCTCAAATTGTATTAATTTATATGAGTTATGCTTTTAATAAGTCATTATATTGAATGCTTATATATGATCCAAACTAAAGTATAGGTGGATCAACACTGGACTTTTTTTATTGACAAATTACATAGAGCTCACTGAAGATTTTCAGTACATTCTCGAATTAGTTACATCTATATTTAAGTTGTCATAATTTATATTTAATATCAAACAAAAAAAATTAAAAAATATTCTACCTTTTAAGGTTGAAGAAATGATGACAATAATGATATATACTAGTGGCATATCACTTCCATCTTTTTCTTATCTAATTTTCTAAACTTATCTGCAAACCAAACATTTGGTCACAACCATCATCATAATCTGCACACCACCTAATGAATATAATCAAGAAATTTTTATGGTTAGTCCTATCTCTATAACTAAGATAATTTATCAGGATTTTGCCCTCAATTTAGAATACCTGGCCAAATCAAAGATCACCGACTTACTTTTCGATGAAATACTATGGAATTAGAATTCTTATAAAACTGACTATTTTTAATAAATAATAATAAACTAAAATGATTAATTTATGGGTTAAAAATCAAATAATTTACTGTATATTACATATCTTTTTTCACATCTTCCATAAATATTATTCTATTAGCTGACATTTTGTATGAGCTTAAAATGAGACTTTTAATTGTATTTTCTTTATTAAATGTAAGTTATTTAAATTTAACATAAAACAATTAATGATCTATTTTTTCTTTATATCAATCTTATGAATTTTAAATTCACATTGCATTCTACAATTACTATAAATAAATCTTTATCAAAGTATCTCTTTAAAATTAGCAATAAGCAATATAAATCTTGGTAAGTCTATTGTATAAATATACATATATCTATTTACATATTCATACAACTAATAATCATTAAAGATGAACATCTTGGGAACCATACCCCTTATAAAGCAGTACTCTTATTATTTAAGTATTTTGATTCTTAAATATGCCTAACTCTTTGAATATATTTAAATATTGTACCTAAAACCTCTTACCACTCCACTTCTCTGTATATGACTACAATCAGCCTCACATGCAATATGCATGTCTTAAAATAAGTGGTACTCGCATGTGGTATTTTTAAGCTCATTATTCATACATGATACAAATTATAAGTTTTACAAAAAAAGGAACAAACTAATAATAATTACTTATAATTTCTCATCACTTTCTATGTATCTATCTTTGTAAGAATCAAGCAAAGTCTACCTTGCAGAACATACTTATAAGATCTGAATAATATCAGCCTTAATTGCCAATTTCATGAGAAATTATGATCTGAATAATTACCTACAATGATATCAATTGCTTCTTCTGAATACTATAATCCTCAATACAAACTCAATACTCCATTCTAGTTCTCAGGATGAGTGACATATATTAAATCACATATTATTATTATTATTATTATTATTATTATTATTATTATTATTATTATTATTATTATTATTATTATTATTATTATTATTATTATTATTATTATTTTCTCTCTTGCTTTTGTTGTGTTTTACTGTATTTTTATTTATAAATATTAATTTTTATTGTGTTCAGTAAAATAGGATTTAATTGGATTTGCTTATAAAATGTCTTTCTGCAAGATTTGTCATGATTTACTACCTAAAAATGGAAATTTTGTTTCGTGTATGGGCTGTAGCACCAGTTTTCATTACACGTGCTCAATGTTAGGAGAGGCTACTTATAGACGAATGTCTTTAAAAAAAAAAAGCAGGAATGGAGAGGTAATGTTTGTAGAATTTCACCTGATGGTGATGGTTCTGTTATGGTAAATAATACTGATTCTTCGAACTTGATTTTAAATGATATTTGGGAAAAATTAAAATTACTTCCGGTTATACATACGGCAATTTCAGAACTTACGATTACGGTTGCGAAGCTTCAGGTTGACGTGGATTTTTTGCGGGGTAAAGTTGATAAAAGTAATGATAATTTACTACGATTGTCAAATATGTATGATTCTTGTGAAAACGAAATCACTTTATTAAAGGAAAAAATTGACTCTATGGAACGTTCACTGTTGGATTGTGAAATTGAAATACAAGGTGTTCCCTTTTGTGAAAATGAAAATTTATCTTTAATTGTAACGAAGTTGGCGGAAAAACTTGAAATGGAAAACTTTACTACTAATTGTATTGAGAATGTTTATCGGACAAAATCTAAATCTAATAATATAGCAGGTTTTATTGTTACTCGTTTTGCTTCGCGAAATTTAGCTAAATCATTTTTATTGAAGAGAAATGTTATTAAATCGTTTTCTGATTTTTTGTTAACGGAATCTAGTCAGCGCGTATATATTAATCAACGTATAACTCCACATATTAGACAGCTGTTATGGAAGGCTAAGCAAAAAATGCGTGAACGTAAAGGTATGGCTTTTATACGTAATGGATTGGTTTATATTAGAAATGATTTAAATTCTCCGTGTGTTTTAATTAAAAATGAATCTGAGTTGTCAGCGTTCTAAAATTTATTTCCTAAAGTGAAGCTTGATGCATTTTATCCTCATGATGAAACTTTGTCTAATTTAAATGTTTTTCATATGAATATACGAAGTGTTAGATCTAATTTTGATGAATTTGTTGTGTATTTAAATGATTTTCCTGCCGGTTTTTATGATGTGATAATTTTAACTGAATCTTGGATTTCCATTGAAGAACAGCATTTATATGTTCTGGATGGCTATTCAAATATTCTTTCTCCTCGTGCGTCTTCACGTTCAGGTGGTGTATTAGTTTTTGTGAAAGAAAACATTAAATTTACGTATCATAATCCATTTCTTGCCTCTGCAGAATGTGTTTTGATTCATCTGAATTTACCTTGTTTTGTGTTAACTATTGTTGCTTTATATAGATCGTGCACAAGTATCATTTTGGATTTTATAGCTGAACTTGATGTGTTATTGTCTGATTTACATACTACTTCAGTAATTCTTATGGGAGATTTGAATATAGATTTATGTAATAATCTACATGGGCCTACCGTACGATATTTGAATTTGCTTTATAGTTATGGTTTTAATCAAACTATTTTTTCACCTACTCGTATTACTAAATCTTGTCAATCAATTTTGGATCATATATTTATCAGATTAAACCAGAATCAAAGTTATGAATCGTCTGTACAAAATATTTTTATTTCGGATCATTTTGCAACTGTGTTGAGGTTATTAAATTGTAGACCACATGTAAATACTCATTTATATATTAATAAGTTATCACATAATAAACTAAAAATGTTATTATCTGATCAGAATTGGGATTATGTTTTTGCTCTGCATGATGTTGATTCAGCATTTTTAAAATTTCAAGATATTTGTAAATCTTTAATTGCAAAATCTATGGTTAGTTTTAAATTGACTAGCAAAAACCGCAAACGCTTAGCCTAGATAACGAATGATTTGATCGGAAAAATTAATCAAAGAAATCATTTAAAATGTTTGAGTGGAGATTTGTTGACTTTGAAGAAATTGAATGCTGAGATTAAATCTGATATTCGGAAATTAAAACTTCAATATTATCAAAAATATTTTAATGATAAAAATATTTCTTTGAAATGGAAGTTGATAAATTCTCTTGTAAAGAAACCTTTGTCAAATCAACTTAAATTTATAAAACACAATGATAATTTGATTGAAGTAAAAAATAATGAAAAATGTGTTGCTGACTTGTTTAATAATTTTTTTTCAGATCTGTCAATAGATAAAACACCAGTACAAGAATTGTCTTTTGCTGATTCTTGTCTAAATTCTTTTTTTGTGTACAGATGTTACTGATTTGGATTTGTCTGGTAAAATTGATCTCTTAAAGAATGTTCATTCAGCTGGTCTAGATGAGTTAACACCAAAGATTCTTAAGGAAAATAAGTCAGCTTTCATACCTGTTCTTGTTTATTTGTTTAATCTTTCCTTAAATGTTGGTTTGTTTCCTACTTGTTTGAAGGTTGGTTTTATTACACCTGTTTTTAAAAAGGGTGATCCTGTACAGCTTGACAATTATAGACCAATATCTATTATATCTGTAATATCCAAATTGTTAGAGATGGTGGTTAAAGAGAAAATGATGTCATTTTTATCTAAAAATAATATTTTATCTGAACATCAATATGGATTTATTTCTGGTAGAAGTACCTTGGACACTTTCTATAGTCATGTAAACAATTTGACAACTTCACTAGATAAGGATTTTAAAACTGTTGCTATTTATTTAGATTTGTCTAAGGCATGTGACTCTGTATCTCACAAAATTTTACTTAAGCATTTATATTCATATGTTTTTCGTGGTGGATTTATTTCATGGTTTGCGAGTTACTTAAAGGATAGAAAACAAGCAACAAATATTTCTGGTGTTGTAAGCTCTTTTATAACAGTTAATCATGGTGTACCACAAGGTTCAGTTTTGGGTCCCATTTTATTTATAATTTATATAAATGATTTATTTTCTTTACCTTTAGAATCTAAGATTTATGGTTTTGCAGATGATATTGCTTTATCTTATGCTGCAGTTTCATATAATTTTGTTGAAAAAATAATTAATGATGATTTAATCCTAATTAGTAAATGGTTAGCATTTAATAATTTATCAATTAATCTGAGTAAAACAAAAGCTATTAATTTTTCTTATAAGTCAAATATTCATTCGCTTAACATTACTATTTGTAATAAGTATTTTTGGCATTGTAATAGCACTTGTACTCGTGCTAACATTTCTTTTGTTGATAATATTTGCTATCTAGGTGTTTTTATTGATTCCAGACTATCTTGGTCAAACCATATTGACTTTCTTTGTTCTTGTTTATGTAAATTAAATTATATGTTTTTCTACTTATCTAAATTTTTTCCTCGATCAGCTTTGATTACTTTATATATTTCTTCTTATCAAAGCTTATTATGTTATAATATATCAATTTGGGGGAACTGTTCTACTTTTGCAATGACTACATTGTCTGTTTTACAGAATTATACAATGTGTATCATTTTTGGTAGATCACGTGCCACATCTGTTAAAGATATTTATGCCACTTTTAATATACTAGATGTTTTCCATTTGTATAAATATAGAGTGATTCTTGATATTTATTGTAGGAAACTTCATTTGGATACTAAATCTTCTGTTGTAAATACTCGTTTATCTACTAAATATCAGCTAGCTTTACCTAATTTTCTTAAAACATCTAGTAGGAAGCAATTTAGTTATAATGGTCCTAAATTATT
This sequence comes from Epiperipatus broadwayi, assembly GCA_028023455.1. Lineage (NCBI taxonomy): Eukaryota > Metazoa > Onychophora > Udeonychophora > Euonychophora > Peripatidae > Epiperipatus > Epiperipatus broadwayi. Next base: position 62,925 of record JAQFVV010007707.1, read on the forward strand.
TAATATGTTTATAAGAGATTGTTCTGTGAATTTAATGAGCACTAGTTATTTGATTTTTAAAAAGCATTTATGGCACTGGTTATATTATGCTAAGCATTAGTTTTATTTTTGTTTATTTTATTTTATTTTTGTTTATACTGTATGTTATGTTGTAATTATTTACTACTGTAATTGAATTTCCAAATCTAATATCTGTATAATTTTAATACTTTATGTTATATTTATACTTTTTTTTTTGTATTTTATTAGTGTTTTTAGTAAATACTTGTTTATCTACTAAATATCAGCTAGCTTTACCTAATTTTCTTAAAACATCCAGTAGGAAGCAATTTAGTTATAATGGTCCTAAATTATTTAATATGTATTTATAAGAGATTGTTCTGTGAATTTAATGAACACTATCTTATTTGATTTTTAAAAAGCATTTATTTATAAATAATTTTATTGAAAAAACCATATGTAATAATGATACAATTGTAAATCAAAAATAATAGTTATCCATGTTAGTCAGGCAACCAAATGTTCTGATGTGGTTACTGGTGTTGTTAATCCAGCTTAATCAGGCTCCACGTGTTGTCAAATAAAAATCTGGAAGAGATTATTCTGTCCTTATGGTGAAATTCCTTTAGCTTGGAAATGAATGTGTCTTCAGGCTTGGGATAAGGAAAGGTAAGCTTGTTGTGACATCTGGCCAACCAGATGGCATAAGTCAGAAAGGTTGAGAGTCTTGTGGTGACATAATCCCTGGACAGGAAGCAGCATTTAATATTTAAGATTTTGTTCAGGGAAATGTGGCAGTGGTAAGTAATGAAAGTTCTGATTTTGTCATATGCTGGGCAATCATTTATCATATGATCAAAGGTTTCACAGGTTCTATGGCAGTTGTGACACATAGGATCTATATTCTTGAGGAATCTCCTGTAGTGCAGGAACCAGTTTGTCTGGAGTGAATTCAGGTTGATTTTTATGAGAAAGTCCAGGAACCTTGGCTCCAGCTTGAGATGCTTGAAAAACCTGGTGACCACGTGATTGTTACCACCGAGGTAAGGAATGGTAGAGTTTTGTGTGGGTAATAGCAGGCCATGAGCATCCCAAATGGAGATTTTTTGTCTGAATACTAGGGAAGAGTGGCCATTGTGAGCTAAAAGGTAGTCAAGTATCTGATTTAGCCAGCTTACCTTTGAAGGTGGAGGTCTGTCAGATGGAATGACTGGTTGTTCCGCTACAATCTGGGGAAATTTCTTTTGTAGGATGTGGATCAGAGAGTGGCACTTTTGGTAATATTATGGCACTGGTTATATTATGCTAAGCATTAGTTTTATTTTTGTTTATTTTATTTTATTTTTTGTTTATATTGTATGTTATGTTGTAATTATTTACTACTGTGATTGAATTGCCAAATGCAATATCTGTGTGATTTTAATATTTTATGTTATATTTATACTTTTTTTTTGTATTTTATTAGTGTTTTTTAGTTGTTACATTTAAATTCCTCACACAAGATTTTTCTTGTATGGAATTTATCTCACTGTATTATACATTTATTGTTTGCTTCATAATGAATAAATAAATAAATAAATAAAATTATTATTATTATTTTTTTCTCTCTGAAGATTAAAATTTGCTGTAAGTATATTTTGCATTATAATAGTATATGTACTTATGAGAATATTCCTTTGGTAGATAATTATTGTTATTTGGGAATATATATTGACTCCAGATTGTCCTGGACAAATCACATTACCTATCTTTGTCAATGGTTACATAATTTAAAGTATATGTTTTATTATTTAGTTAAATTTCTTCCTAGGTCTGCTCTCATTTTTATTTACATTG